>JAKVIS010003632.1:0-16516 GCA_033119425.1 Bufotes viridis
ACTATCTGACCTACAAAATAAGCTCAAAATCTTAGAAAAAAGTAATCAAACCACCTCTACTCACTCTATTGTTAAAGAACTCAGAGAAGTCAGACATGAAATATATCTACTTTTGCAAACTAACTTTGAACGTCACCTCAGACAAACAAAAGCTCTCTTTTACAGGCAGGGTAACAAGGCCTCTAAATTGTTAGCCAACAGGATTAAAAACAAAGTAGCCAGATTAAGAATCCCTTACTTATGGTTAGATAAATCCACTAAAGTATGTAACCCCAAAAAAATAGCTGACGTATTTGCTCAATATTACTCATCACTATATAATTTGAATAGAGATCCAGACACTCATCAACCCACTACTAAAGACATTAGAAGTTTCCTAGACTCCATTAATATACCCAAAATTAATTCTACACAATTGGACCAACTTAATCTGCCGATCACAACGGAGGAAATATTAGACACAATCTCATCATTAAAAATAAATAAATCACCAGGACCTGATGGCCTTATAAATGAATATTATAAGTCATTTTCTCACATACTAGCCCCCCACTTACAAGCTTGTTTCCAAAACTTTATAGAAGGTAAAGATATCCCTCAAGAGATGCTCCAAGCAATAATAATCACTCTACCCAAGCCCGGTAAAGAACCAAATGTTCCTGCAAATTTTAGACCCATTTCCCTTTTAAATTCGGATTTAAAAATATTCTCCAAAATCTTAGCCAACAGATTATCAAATATCCTTCCATCCATAATCGCTAATGATCAAGTGGGATTTATCAAAGACCGCCAAACGCCTGATGGGACAAGACGCTTCTTGGACCTCATTGAGATTGCGAGTGCTCGTCGGACGCTTCTCTGCTCCTATCTTTGGATGCGGAGAAGGCGCTCGACAGGTGCATTGGGGTTTCCTTAAAGAGGTGTTGGTGAAATTTGGACTTGCTGGTCCATTTCTAACGGTCTATTAAGCTTATACACATTACCCCAGGCTCTAGTTTACTCTTCGGTTTTAAATCTGATCCTTTTCCCATAACCAACGGTACAAGACAAGGATGTCCCCTTCCCCCCTAATTTTGCCATGATCATGGAACCCTAGCCATTCATATTAGAACATCAAATGAAATTTCAGGCATAAATGTAGCAAATATAGAACCATAAGATAGGATTATTTGCCGACGACGTCCTGTTAATCCTTATCTAGTCCAACAAAAATCTTTGCCAGCAGTAAATGGCATCCTAGCAAGATTCTCTAAAGCCTCATATTATAAAATTAATACAAATAAATCTCAAATTTTAAACCTGGGTATCTTTCCAAAAGAGGTAGCCTCACTTAAACAGAAATTTCAATATAAATGGGTTAAATCATCTCTCACATACCTAGGTATTAAATTAACTTCCTCTCATCTTAAAACTTTTGAAGCCAACTATATTCCCTTATTAAACGAGATAAGGGACAATCTGGACAAGTTCAAAATTTATGGAATCTCCTGGCTGGGTAGGATGTCAATGATAAAAATGCATATCCTCCCAAAAATTTTGTACTTCTTCAGGAACATTCCTATTAGTATTCCTATATCATTTCTCAGGAAATTGCAAAAAATCCTTCTTCACTTTATTTGGGGACGAAGAAAGCACAGGATTAACGCCAACATTCTTTTTGCTGCCAGAAATAAGGGTGGTCTGAACTGCCCTTCAATTATTCAATACTACAGAGCCTCTCTATTGCATCAAGCAAAATGTTTGTGGCACGCAGATTATTCCAAACTATGGGTCCATATAGAGCTCCATTACTTGGGAGGTCACTCCTTCAAAGATATTCTTTTAACCAATTACTTATTTGGTTCAGTCTCAAATAAATTACTGCTAACATTACGGGCAGTTCTAGAGATCTGGGGAATAATATCTAGACGAATTATTTTGTTCTCGGCTGAGTTAACCCACTCCCCTATCTCTATACTAGAAATTCTTATACCAGATTTAAAACTGGATACATGGAGGGATAAAGGTATAAATCATATAGGGGATATACTATCCGACGGTGGTCTATTATCCTTTCCAGACATCCAAAACAAATTTGATATTTCTAGCAGGGATTTCTATAAGTTCCTCCAAATCAGACACGCTTTGGATGGTATAACTCATCACCAACAATTGGTCACTGCCGAGATTGGTTCTCCACCCTTTCTTTTTTCCAAGTGGTTGCAATCTAT
Source organism: Bufotes viridis (assembly GCA_033119425.1). Taxonomy (NCBI): domain Eukaryota; kingdom Metazoa; phylum Chordata; class Amphibia; order Anura; family Bufonidae; genus Bufotes; species Bufotes viridis. The sequence continues at coordinate 2,211 of JAKVIS010003632.1, forward strand.
CTCTCCGAATGTCAAGGGAATTTCTACAGTGTATAAAATTCTTATAGACACTGTGGAAGACCCTTTATTGAAACTCAAATCCCAGTGGTCATTTGACCTTTCTCTAGATATTTCAGATGAACAATGGCTATATGGTGTCAGAGCAATCACTTCGATATCTAAATGTATTAACCACCTAGAAATATCTAGAAAAATTCTTTATAGATGGCACTTCTGTCCGGCAAGGGTACATAAAATATTTCCAGAGAGGCCCCCTAATTGCTGGAGGTGCTCGTATATTGATGGTTCTCTGCTACATTGTTGGTGGGAATGTCCAGTTATAAAGAATCTCTGGTCATTAGTTTTTCATGCGATTTCTTCTATCTCTTCCACTTCTATTAGCCCTAACCCTCAACTGGCACTCTTGCTGATTGGTATTGAGGAATTTCCAACCTCTCTTAGAACAATAATAGGACATTTTTGTATCACAACTTGCCAACTGATTGCTTCCCATTGGAAATCAAACTCGGCACCCTCTATCAACGAGGTGATTAGAGGGGTAAAAGACAACTGTTGGTATGAAGGTATGGCAGCCTCTGCTCACTATAGAAAAGATAAATACTACGTAGCTTGGGATACTTGGCTATCAAGCCATATATATAGATCAACTACCACATCTGATCCCACTAGTCCTTGACAAGATAGTATTTTCACCCTCTTGCATGTACTCTCAAAGTAACACTGATATTCCAACAAGTGGAGTCACCGCCACATATCCTGAAGGAGACAATTCTAATACTAATGTACCGCTATTATTGTCTGCGATGATTATAAGTTGTACAAATAAACCTTGTATGTGCTTTAAATGTACATGTAATATCCAATATATGCCGAAAATCCAATGCTCAATGTTTAATTTAATAGTTGCACCTTACTGATGTACCAGTACCATGTACCCTCTTTCCTTTGCTTCCCTCCCTTCCCCCCCCCTTATTCATTCCATTCTTTATCTTTACCTTATATGTCTATTCAATTATTTTGTATTTCATTCATACAATACTGTTTATCATATTGTAAAACCAAAAATTTCTTCAATAAAAATCTCATGTTTCAAAAAAAAAAAGAAATAATGGTCTCACTATGACATTACTTAATTCCCTTAGGATACGGGGGTGTATGCCATCCGGTCCTGGCGATTTGTCTATTTTAATCTTTTTAAGTCGCTGTTGTACTTCTTCCTGGGTCAGACAGGGCACTTTTAATGGGGGATTTATTTTTACATTCTGCATTTCATCTGACAGTTTATTTTCCTCAGTGAAAATAGTAGAGAAAAAAATATTTACCAGCTTTGCCTTCTCCTCGTCGCTCTCTGCAACACCCCCCTCATCACTCTGTAGAGGGCCGACTCCAGAGAAGAAGCATAATGGTGTTAGGAAGGAGATGGCTGGAGCAAATGCCGATACTCCGCCATTCTTTATAATTATCAAAGCTCCTCCCGACAAGGGGCTTGGTCCTCTCCGGAGCCAAACGACAAACAATGGGTGTGAGCATCCAATCCCGCTACGTGTGCTGACGCTGACCACCAGCTGCAGCAGAAAGGACAAGACCCTGAGAAGGGACGTGCCCCCTAAGCTGACAGCTTGAAACAAATCTAGCAGATCTCTGGTTGCACGTTCTATCTTTGTTAGAAAGAGATTGACATGTTCTACATGATGTCTGATCTTCATTCTTTACATTACTCATGGCATAACCCCTTTAAGACCCATGGGTGCACAGGATCCCTTTGGATTCAACCTGTAGGAGTGCCCTATCTCAGTCACCTCCTCTTACATTTTTGCATATGATCATGGGCGTAGGAAGCCCCAAAAATATGGGGGGATAGCACTTATGGGGCCCCTGTGTCCCCGCCCACCCTCAAGCCACAGCCACATATCTTCTGCCCCCAAGTGCCAAAATCTCTCCCCCCCCCCTTATGGACCAGTGGGTCCGGTTTAAAAAAAAAAAAAAACGCACACACACACACAAAACAAGACACTTATACTTACCTCCATCCGTCACAGCGATGTGATGCAGGCCTCCTCCAGCCTGTGTCCCGCGCTGTATGGCTCACAGATGGCGCGATGACATCATCGCGCCGCCTGTACCAACATCTGATAGGCTGCCGGCACTAGGCCTGCAGCCTATCAGAGGAGCAGGAAGGAGACGCCTCTCCTCTCCTGCTCCGCAGCACAGCCATATATCTGTCCTGAGGATGGCGATACAGATGACTATGGAGATGAACGCTACAATGGAGCGTTATCTCCCTGTGCCCATGCCACTGCCGCACATTGTCCGCTAGGCTAGAGGGATTTTGCATACCTGTCCCCCCCGCATTATTTCCTGGGGGATCCGACCACCCGCTCTACGCCTCTACGTATGATATGCAACTAGATTTAATGTTTGATGCTTTAATATTATTATAATAAACCACAGTATATCACTGAGGAAGGAGTTAACGACCATGCCTGGTGCGGAAGTTCCTGGGGACTTTGTTACTCAGCCAAATCTAAAGTTAATTTACTGGAAAATGGATCAGACTCGGAGCCCGTTGGGATATCTACGGTGCACTTGCTGGGATATCACTGGATTTTTTATGCATACCATAAAAAAACAGAAGTAACCTCAAGTCAACCAAACATCTGCAAAGCGACCAGAAATCACTCCAAATGAAAAAATGTATGAAATGCTGTGGCTCTCTGCTATAGGCCTGTCCCGCTGCTTATGGAGTAATATTACATAGAGTTACAATGTACACAGAGGTGAATATAGGAGGCCTCGATGAAAAGCCTTCAGTCTGCATAAAAATCTCACATGATCCGACTGCTGTACATTATCTGATGGTTTGAGCTTGTGTCTGACTCTTATTATAGAGCATACTCTTGGCTATCTCCATCAGTCCCATAGAGTTTGAATAAACCGGCAGTGCACATGTTCGACAACAGCTCCATTCAAACGGTTGGCACCGGACTCCTCCAGGGAAGAGTTTAAGAAAACATTCATCAACATGATTACGAAATTAACATACGACCCAAAATGCCTAGAAAGAAACCTATAAAAACAGATGTAACACAACAAAAATGGTTGTTTTTAAAGCTTTTTGTAGTCAACTCAAAACTAAGCCCCACAAAAACTCCCATACTAAAAAAAGTTTGGTGACTCCTGACCTAGAGGTCTTCTCCATAAGAGTTTTTATCTTTAGAATACTAATAGCTATCCTTCAAGAGTCGGGAGCTTGTTTTATTTTGGTTTCTCCATCATCGCTCCTGCCACAATTGTAAGTATGAATCTGTTTTAGGACATCAATCTTAATATGGAACTCTTCACAAAGAAGCTGAGAGGTTTATACAAAGGAGAGAACTTGGATGTGGTAATTGTAATTTCGCATAAGAATGACTGAGATCCATATACCCGTAGTATGCCGCGCCAGGGGTCAATCACCAAAACAGCTCTGGGGCCTGTGCCATGCTGTGTCCATAATCACCCTTGGCCACTGCCTATGATGGGTTGTCCAATCTCAGCCATGAAAAGCTGGTGATGATGATATCTTATTGGCACCTTTGGATGTCCTACATGGAAGACTGATCTGATGAGTTTGAGGAAATTGACTGACAGTTCGGGTCCATCCCAAATCTAAAAGTCATGTAAATTACATCCAGAACTTACAGTATATACACAGTTCTGCTCCCACCTCATATGTATGTTTGAGCCCCTAAGAAAATTAGATTGTGAGCTCTTCCAGGGACCAAACTAAGATATTAGACTTCATCCTGTGTACAGTGCTGCAAACAATCTTACTGCTGTACAAATACATAACTTTGCCTGCATAATCCGGTGAATCAGGCCAAAAAAGGGACAGAGCTTTCAAAGTAGCCATTTTGTGGGCATTCTTAGGAGGTCCAAGGGGCAGAACATAAAAGTCTTGATTTTTTAAGCATTTTTTGGCGCCGAGGGTCCTACTGGGGAAGTCGATGCGAAGAACAGCTCCAGGGCTGCTGTGCCTGACCTGGAGCGGTTCTACACAGTCTACCAGTGCAGGTGTGAAGTGGAAGGGTCGGGAGCTGCTGCAATGTGTGACTATGCATTCCTGCGATCCTGGCCACCAGAGAGGCCGGGGCAAGATTAAACAGTAAGCAAACAGTGGTGGCCATATCCCCTGACGAATAGTATACAATAATGGATTGGAAGAATGAAGTGAATTAAGGTAATGTAAGACAACCCATTTTAACAAGGATATTTCAGATTTTTACATCCTCAGGATGGAGACGATCAATGTGTAAGGGTCCAACCAGGATCTCCACTGATCAGCAGAACAATAAGGAAAGTGTTGAGTCTAACTGGTGGAATTCCTACTAAATCCAAGGTCTTGAAGGCTCCTCTGGACAGAAGTACCAGAGGAAGTCTAGAACAAGTCAAAGTGTTGTAGAACTATAAATGCCAGGGAGAAGTCAAGGGCAGTACAGAGGAGCGTCAGAAAGTACATCCAAGGTCAGCAACAGGAGAAGACGGTCAGTAATTCGTCAAACATTCAGAGCCTTCTAGGATATACAGTACCTTATAATCAGAAAGCAGTGTCCAGGGCCAGAATGAGGGTTTAAAAAAGGCCACGGGGTCATCATCTTCATCTTGGTTTTGTTGGCAATGCCAATCAGAAGGAGGCCTGGGTCAAACTTCCAAAGGTGATGAGGCAGGCTGAAGAACTACGTCTAGAACATCCTGACACCTGGGACTGAAAGGAGAGGAGGGTGGGTACGGCCTAAAATTACATGGCTGAGATGGTCAGGAGCAGGAATATCCACCAAACTCAATAATGGAACCAGTAATACTAACTATCTTATGTGTATTAGTTTCCACCAATTCTCCCCAGCCTAGCAGTTGTTGGCAGAAAAAGACAGAGGTAGAATTTTAACATGCCGATCCTGCAGAGGGTTGTAGTCCGTCAACCATCTACTAAGATGAGTGCTTATGGCCATGGTGGAATCAGTAGGGATAGAGGAGTGCCAGCTTACTTAAAAAAATACAAGGGACTTTCGGTATGGATAGGGAGGTAACATTTAGGATGAAGGTGACCTACTCAAAGGGAATTCATGCATTGTGTCCACACTGCACTCTATGCATATGTCCCAAGAATGCCTGGACCACCTGCGTGACCTGGGCCAGAATCCTTTAGATTAGCACCAGGGCCTGAATTCTGTATCAATATAGGACATCAAATGTTATTTTCCTACCCCTGCTTGTTTATAGTGGCAGTATCCCTTTAGGGATCGAGGTCAGGAATGAAGCCATTACTTAGGTGATTATGTAATACTGTCAGTATCGCTTATCAATCTATGCTGCTAAATCGGAACAATTCCAGTTCACAATTACCATCAACCATTTGCAATCACCAGGGTATAATTCAGCGGGAAATGTTTTTGGGCTGCGTTTATTCCTAGCTGCTGGTTTTAGTTCCAGCTCTATTGATTTACTGCTCTGATATAAAGAGAGAGAGGGGCAGAGACAGTGAGCAAATGGGATTATTGGGTTAATCTCAGCATATGGACAAGAATGATTCCTAATCCATTATACATAGTAATTACAAGATAAATGTTTCATCCCCTTAAATCAGCTGCAAATCTTAAATTGGCGCAGCAAATCAATAAGACTTCGTAAAAACATACATCTTCCTCAATTATAGCAGCATTGTAGCATGGCTGTGTATTATTCCCTCTTACTTCTTATGGAGTGATCGTAAATCCAACCTGCCATTCACTGGCCTGGCGAGGTAATATTATCATTCTTGAAATATTGCAGCCATTTCTCCTAGTAAAGGATATAACATAGAAGTTGCTGTCAGCACGAGTCGTTTGTAAGATGAAAACACAGTGTCCATGCTGTGAGGACTGCAGTGCAAACTCTTTCTAAACTTAGTTTCTCCTGCTGTATATTCTTGCACGTAACAACAGTATTATAGTAGTTATATTCTTGTACATAGGAGGCAGTATTATAGTAGTTATATTCTTGTACATAGGAGCAGTATTATAGTAAGTTATATTCTTGTACATTGAAGGCAGTATTATTAATAGTTATATTCTTGTACATAGGAGGCAGTATTATAGTAGTTAAATTCTTGTACGCATAGAACGGTATTATAGTAGTTATATTCTTCAACATATGAAGCAGTATTATAGTAGATATATTCTTGTACTTTAGGAGCATTATAGTAGTTATATTCTTGTATAGGAGGCGTATTATAATAGTTATATGTTCTTGTACGTATATGGAACAGTATTATAGTGATGTTATATTCTTTGTACATAGGAGCAGTATTATAGTAGTTATATTCTTGTACATAGGAACAGTATTTATAATGTATATTCTGTACCATAGAACATATATAAGTAGTTATATTCTTGTACATAGAGATCTAGTATATAGTTATATTCTTGTACATAGGAGCAGTATTATAGTAGTTATATTCTATATACATAGGCAGTATTATAGTAATTCTATTATTAAGTACATAGGATCAGTATCATATAGTTCATATTCTTGACATAGAACGAATAATATAGTAGTTATATTATTGTACACAGAGGAGGCAGTATTATAGTAGTTATATTGTTATTGTACATAGGATCAGTGTTATATAGTTATATTCTTGTACATAGGAGCAGTATTATAAGTTAAATTCTTGTACATAGGAGCAGTATATAATGTGTTATATTCTTACATAGGAACAGTATTATAGTAGTTATATTCTATCACATAGGAGGCAGTATTATAGTAGTTATATTCTTGTATATAGGAGGCAGTATTATAGTAGTTATATTCTTGTACATAGGAGCAGTATTATAGTAGTTATATTCGTCGTTTATAGAGCAGTATTATAGTAGTTATATTCTTGTATATAGGAACAGTATTATAGTAGTTAAATTCTTGTACTAAGACAGTATTATAGTAGTTATATTCTTGTACATAGGAGGCAGTATTATAATGGTTATATTCTTGTACATAGGAGCGACAATTATTATCATGTTATATTCTTGTACATCGGAGCAATGTATCATAGTAGTTATAAGGAGTTGTGTGGGGCAAGGCTCCTGGTGCTGCTGAGGATATTCATATGCACAGGGCTAGGGCAAGAAATTTAATTCCTAGTTGTATGAAAGTCATTGACAGAGATGCTAGAGATATATATGGCAGAGAGGTTGGTAGTTACCTTCTAACCAACAGATCATCAGAGTTTGGACCATCAAGTAAAAGCGGTCATATTATTCTCCGAACCACATCATCGCCAGCTCTGCAGATCGGCTACAGCTGGTACCTACAATGACATTGGTCTGGAGCATAATTATTACCTGGTGCTCAGGAAAGTCTTGTTAATGTATGTAAGACGAGTGAATACATTTTGTGGTTGATTAACCGCAGGCTGTATCTGGAGCTTTAATTCAGGATTGAGCCTGTGGGAGGTTTGTGTGTAGTTAAGACACCCGACCAAATATTCCGTAGGCCTTATGATAATAGAATTATTAGCTGATTGAAGTATATACTGTAGATCCTTGGGGCTTGTAAGGCCAAGTTTCATACAGATTAAGCGTCTTCTGTTAATATGAACATGCACCAGGTAGCTGAAATGCACTTTATTGTATACACATGACTCCACTTTCCCACCTTGTTTTTGATGTTTTTCTCGTACTTGTGTCTAGGCTTTACATAGATAATGGGCCTGAGTCATTTCATTTAAACTGCTTCCATAGTCACACCGCTTGTCCCTGTACGGGATATATCTCTCGGAGTCTTTTTTTTTTTTTTTCCCAGGCCGAGATAAGATTTCACTTACATCATTCTGAATTCCACTTCCAAAGAATTTACCATCAAGGTTCGCTTACATTATTCTTCAACCTCTATGTAGCTGAGACCACAATTTCTATGTTTTCTTTTGGATGAAGTTTTGCCAGAAAAAAATAAATTTAGTATACAGACGGGATATGTCTCGCTCTTTTGAGGCTGGGACTATCAGATCGGTTTAGTGTCGACACGTTATTTTAACGGAACAAGTTTTTCTGAGAAACAGTAGGTGTGAGGCCTTGCACTCTTTCACGCGGGCGAGTTTCCCCGCGTGGGTGCAATGCGTGACATGAGCAAATGCGCCCGCACTGAATCCTGACCCATTATCTTCAATGGGGCTGTATTGCACTCTTGGGGATTTTCGCCTGCATCACTTGTAGGTTGAGTGAAGTACGTATGCATGTTCTATGTTGTCGTAAATTTCCATAGCGCAGGCTCCATAAGTGGAGTGGGCTGAGGCTGAAAATGTGCAGCATCCATGAAGCAGAAGGGCAGATGGGAAGTGCGATTGCTCACGCATGGTTTGCTAAGAGGCGATCGGGATGGGGACCCGATCACTGTATTATTTCCCTTTCAACGCCGGTTATAGGGAGAAAATAACTAGCATTCTTACATACAGAATGCTTAGCAAAGTAGTGATGGAGGGTTAAAAATTAAAAAGCAATTAATAAACTCACCGTAATCACTTGAATGCGCGGCCTGTCATATCTTTTTTTCTTTTTTGAGGAAAAGGACGCAATGGTGATCATTACTGCGCTCCATCACATGAGCTACGTCACTGCATGGTGATGGACCGTGATGATGGCAGCAGTAAATCATACCGATCACTATGCAGGTCAGAAGGAAGAGACAGGAGACAGGTGGCTGCTAGCGATCAAGTGGAGGAAGGTGAGTAAATTTTATATTTATTTTCCCCTCAATTGACGGCACTGATAAGCATTCTGTGATAAGAAACTCTCATTATTTTCCATCATAACCATGTTATAGAGACAAATAATAAAGAATTTACACATACAACACCTAACCCAAGCCCGGACTTCCAGTGAAGAAGTCGGTCTGGGTACAAACATGACCGATTTTCTCGCGCGCGTGCCAAAGGCTTGCTTTGCTTTTGCGGCTGAAAAATCACGCATTTCCATAGCAGCACCCACATCTTTTCACTGCAACGCCCATGTGAGAAACCAGCCTAAGGGAGACACCAATTCTGTGTCTCTCCTGCCTTTGTTTATCTATGGATAACCTAGTAATAGTGGTTCAACCTATAAGGATGACTAGAGTGGAAGTTCTGTAGGTTTAAGCATGGCATCCGCTCAGAAGCTGAGCAGGTGCCACTCGCATCAGCATCTGGGTTTTTACTGTTTTACGCAGACAGGCCAGAATCAGTGCCCATCATCAGCGGTGGCCATTCGGATGCCGTGGTCAGTTGTGACACTATGTTATCTGAGCCGTGCAGAGCCCCGTGGCCCCCAAATGTCTTCCACTTTACCGCAAGATTGAGGGAGCCGTTATTCGGTTGCAGTGGCAGCCTCGAGCCCTCTGAAGGATCCCAAGGCCTGCCACGGCAATTGTTTCTAACGAAACATAGCAAATGTCCCATAGACTCAATGATGAATTTGTTGCGGTGTATGGGAGAAGCAATCAAATGCTTGGAAGTCGCCTAGGGGTAACAAAAAAGCAGGAAAAAATTGAACCAGATACATAAAATTACCTGCTGTTTGGTGAATAAACGCTGGAGATAACTGCTGAGAGACATTGAGTCCTGCGGCTATTTTTCTCTTTCTTTTGGCCTGTTGGGGAGCCCCAGCAGGCACAAGGCTCCAACACTGCTGAGTACTTGCATGCCACTCTCATGGACCTGCTGAAGTCTCGGTGGTGGTGCTCTGTCTTACCTATTTAGTGCCAATTGATACCTGGACCACCAGATAGTTACCCTGAGGCTTTGTGCATATGCAGTTTCCCCAGATCTGGGGGTATCTACAATCATTTAAAGTTTTATATGCAATGTTATGTAATGTTATCTGATGCTATACCGTTTATTCCAGCAGGAAGTGGCAATGGCTGGCAACGCCTGGCAGGGATATGGCTAACCACCATGTTCCCTTCCCTCTTGAGTAGAGGGGCTGTTCCACCACTTGTTGCCAGGAAGGGGATTTCCAGTCTAGTGTGAGACAGAGAAAAGAGAGGACAGGAGAGTTCCCGTTCTGAGAGTGAGGAAGCACATGTCAGAGCTCCCACTCCCAAGGAACCTTAACTTATTCACCTGTAGAGGAAATCCAGGAACAGATGAGCTCTCCTCTTGTGAGAATAACTAAATCCTGCCTCAAGAAAAGCGCTTAGAGAACCAGACTACTATGATGATCAGCGACATACAGCTTTACGGGCACTTTGCTGAAGGTGAGGGACTCACGGATCAGGCACCACCACTTACCTAAACCATCGCTAGAGCCAGACTAATCTTACACCTGTATTACAGTGGACACCTACTGTATATCTGCAGAAGTGCCCGGCTAGTTAGCCATTAAGTTGTCAGTCCAACCAGTGGCGTCCATACCGCCTCACTCTTGCCTGCTTTGTATTTGGTTTTGCCAGATGAGCCCAGGAGTTATATTCTGCACTAAGTAAAGAGAGACTGTCACTACGTTAACTTCTGGACTCTTTCTTCCAAGCCACTCTGTCACTACACAGAACCATACAGGAGTGAAATGGCCTGAAGGACCGCACTGTGACACAACACCTGATCCAGGGCCACTACCACTCCCATCCTGCTACCAGCTCCTTAGGGGCTGCTACAAACACAGATGTGTTGTGGATCCCAACCAGGATCCACAGCCCTATGGTAATGTTCTGTGAAGGTTTCTGTCCACTGTATGACTAGCATTGCTCTCAGAAAGAGTTTTTATATGCAGTCTGTTTGCTATCATATGTTATAAAATTGTGTCGCACCAGGACAGCGGTATACAAAATGAGAGTGCTCTCAGTTGGCCAGATCCACCCACTCCACACTTGAAAAAAAAAAATATTCAAAAAACAACTGGGCACTCTCCTATATCTGGAAATCAGTAAATTTGTTGCCTATATTAAAACAAACACTGAGTGCGAACAGCAAATATAGCAGCAAATCCTCTTTTTTTAAAAATGGCTGCAAGCAGGAATGATCAGCCCAGTAATAGAGCGGCAACAGTCACCAATATAGACAACAATTTGAATTGTGCCAGTTCCTGTGCAATTATCATCTGTCCACTGCTTGGGAGCGGTAACCCACAGACAAGTTATAACTTCTAAAGCTACAAACTGTAGCGGTAGCTCACAAATAGTACTGTCCCTTATATGGTTCCAGTGCCGGGTTAAAGGATCATCAGCGGTAATGAGCTTAGTTCGCCCATTCAGTCTCTAAACAAAGTCTCTCTTATGATTGTACATAAGGACTAAAATCGCATAGGCTGTATCGATCGGCGTCCGGCTCCTGTGAGTACTATCCAGCGGCGTCCGCTGTGCTCACTATGGCTGACTGCCGGCGTTCTGCAGTGACTTTCATTGATAAAGAAGGCCACAGTCTTACCAGGGAGGACGTCTTGTATGGAGCCTGTAAGTGTCCCAATTATTCCCGCCTGAACTCGCCACGCCGGCATCTCCACGTGGCTCTCTGCAGGTGTCCAGTCCCCACCTGGAGCGAGCTCGTCGCGGTAGACGGAGTTCTCGTTGTGTAAGGTCACTATCGTTCACAAGGATCCGATATAGATATTTCACTTATACGTCCCTGGATAGGTGGCCAAAAGATGGTTTAATGTGCAAACGTTCCTGGGGGATACCAATCGCGTTTCGGGGTAATGTGTGACACCTTCTACCCACAGCTGTGGCGCTCTAGAGTGGGACTGGACACCTGCAGAGAGCCACGTGGAGATGCCGGCGTGGCGAGTTCAGACGGGAATAATTCGGGGACACTTACAGGCTCCATACAAGACGTCCTCCCTGGTAAGACTGTGGCCTTCTTTTATCAATGAAAGTCACTGTAGAACGCCGGCAGTCACTATAGTGAAGTACAGCGGGACGCCGCTGGATATATCACAGGAGCGGGACGCCGCTGGATATATCACAGGAGCGGGACGCCGCTGGATATATCACAGGAGCGGGACGCCGCTGGATATATCACAGGAGCGGGACGCCGCTGGATATATTACAGGAGCGGGACGCCGCTCGATACAGCTTATGCGATTTTAGTCCTTATGTACAATCATAAGAGAGACTTTGTTTAGAGACTGAATGGGAAAGAATTCAAGCTCATTACCGCTGATGATCCTTTAACCCGGCACTGGAACCATATAAGGGACAGTACTATTTGTGAGCTACTGCTACAGTTTATATTATAATATAATTTGTCTGTGGGTAAATGCTCCCCCCGCAGTGGATATTTGATTATTGCACATGAAATGGCACAAATCGACTGTTTTCTATATTGGTGACTGTTGCCGCTCTCTATTGGCTGATCATTCCCGTTTTGCACATTTTTAGCTGACTTGCTGCTATATTTGTTGTTCGTTAATTAGTGTTTTTAATTTCTACTGATGCCCAGTTGTTTTTGAATACGTTAAAAAATGCAAGCTCCACCTGATACCAACATTTAAAGCAAACTTGTCTACATCTCAGGGTCCATAAGAACGGCACACAGGGCAGCGGATTCAAAATAGACTGGGGGTTCAATGTTAGATTTATGTTTGCTGACCTAGGGCATGAGGCCACTGGGACATGTGGCGTATTATAGTAGTTATATTCTTGTACATAAGAGCAGTATTATAGTAGTTATATTCCTGTACATAGGAGGCAGTATTATAGTAGTTATATTCTTGTACATAGGAGCAGTATTATAGTAGTTATATTCTTTGTACATAGGAGCAGTATTATAGTAGTTATATTCTTGTACATAGGAGCAGTATTATAGTAGTTATATTCTTGTACATAGGAGCAGTATTATAGTAGTTATATTCTTGTACATAGGAGACAGTATTATAGTAGTTATATTCTTGTACATAGGAGACAGTATTATAGTAGTTATATTCTTGTACATAGGAGCAGTATTATAGTAGTTATATTCTTGTACATAGGAGCAGTATTATAGTAGTTATATTCTTGTACATAGGAACAGTATTATAGTAGTTATATTCTTGTACATAGAGACAGTATTATAGTAGTTATATTCTTGTGCATAGGAGCAGTATTATAGTAGTTATATTCTTGTACATAGGAGCAGTATTATAGTAGTTATATTCTTGTACATAGGAGCAGTATTATAGTAGTTATATTCTTGTACATAGGAGACAGTATTATATAGATAGTTCATATCTCTTGTAGTATTCATGCAGCATATAGTAGTTATATTCTTGTACATAGGAGCAGTATTATAGTGGTTATATTCTTGTACATAGGAGCAGTATTATAGTAGTTATATTCTTGTACATAGGAGCAGTATTATAGTAGTTATATTCTTGTACATAGGAGCAGTATTATAGTAGTTATATTCTTGTACATAGGAGCAGTATTATAGTAGTTATATTCTTGTACATAGGAGCAGTATTATAGTAGTTATATTCTTGTACATAGGAGACAGTATTATAGTAGTTATATTCTTGTACATAGGAGACAGTATTATAGACAGTTATATTCTTGTGCATAGGAGACAGTATTATAGTAGTTATATTCTTGTACATAGGAGCAGTATTATAGTGGTTATATTCTTGTAGATAGGGAGGCAGTACATATAGTAGTTATAAGGAGTTGTGTGGGGCAAGAGGCTCCTGGTGCTGCTGAGGATATTCATATACAGGGCCAGGGCAAGAAATTTAATTCCCTGGTTGTATGAAAGTCATTGACAGAATGCTAAAGATATATATGGCAGAGAGTTGGAGTGGTTACCTTCTAACCAACAGATCATCAGAAGTTTTGGACCATCAAGTATTAAAAGCAGGTCATATTATTCTCCGAACCACATCCTCGCCAGCTCTGCAGATCGGCTACGGCTGGTACCTACAATGACATTGGTCTGGGCACGTACTATTACCATGGATTGCTCAGGAAAGTCTTGTTAATGTGTATGTAAGAAACGATGAATACATTTTTGTGGTTATTAACCGCAGCTGCTGTCTGGAGCTTTTTAATTCGAGTTGTGAGCCTGTGGGAGGCTTCGTGCGTAGTTAAGACAACCCAACCAAATATTCACGTAGGCCTTATGATAATAGAATTATTGCTTGATTCCGATAGTATATACTGTAGATCCTTGGGGCTTGTAAGGCCAAGTTTCATACAGATTACGCGTCTTTACTGTTAATATGAACATGCACCAGGTAGCTGAAATAACTTTGTTGTATACACATGACTCCACTTTCCACCTTGTTTTTGATGTTTTTTCTCTATACTTGTGTCTAGGGCTTTACCACAATAAATGGGCCCTGAGTCATTTCATTTAAACT
>JAKVIS010003633.1:0-16276 GCA_033119425.1 Bufotes viridis
AAAGAGAGATGCAAAGCATGAGTGCCGTGACCCGGATTCGAACCGGGGTTGCTGCGGCCACAACGCAGAGTACTAACCACTATACGATCACGGCGACATTCACGAGCCAGGTAGGAGTCGAACCTACAATCTTCTGATCCGTAGTCAGACGCGTTATCCATTGCGCCACTGGCCCCACTGTCAAGAAGATGGAAAATTGTGCACCCCGTTTCTGCGGCACTGGAAAACCTCCAGCAAGGTACTATTGCCATAAGTGCCTTCCATCTCTTAGGGATCAAATAGGAACCAGTGGGAGACTAAATATTTCCGTATGATCTGAAATTCATGTGAGGTTTTTATTTTTCTAACAACGTATTTTTATAGGAGGTGAAAAAGCTACTTTGCAGATGGCTGCCATCAAAAGCAACCAGAATGAGAAGCCATGCAGGAGATGAAACTTGTTGTCTATTTCCAGAAAATCCAAGAAGATTTTATACAACGGTGGAGAGGAAAAGTTAAAAATAGAAGTTAAAAGGAAATGCCGGGAGCTGGATTTACTGGGGCCACAATGCAGAGTGCAAATTGCTATACCACCACGCCAACCTTCACAATCCTAGTTGGGGGACAAACCTACAATCTTCCGCACAGTATTCAGACACGTGTTCCGTTAAGCCAATGGCCCCGCTGGCATGTAAAGGCAAAATCATGCGCCCCATTTCTGAAGCACTGTATACCATCAAACCGGATACTTTTACCATAACTGTCTTAAATTTCTTAGGAAACAAATCGGAACCGGGCCAGAGACAAAATCAATCCAGATGATCTGGAATCCACGTGAGGTTTCTATTTTTCTGCCAACACACTTTTACAACAGGCGAAAGGGCTACTTTGCAGTTATGTACCATGAAAAGCAAAGAGAACAAGCGAAAGGGCAAGCGAAAGGGCTACTTTGCAGTTATGTACCATGAAAAGCAAAGAGAACAAGCAATCGTGCAGGAGATGATCCCTGATGTCAATTTCTGGAAAATCCAAGCCAATTTTACAACCGTGGAGAGGAAAAGTTATAAACAGAGGCTAAGAGAAACTTGCAGGATTACGATTGGAATCGGGGTCGGTGGGGAAATGAAAAGTTAAAGAGAGATGCAAAGCATGAGTGCCGTGACCCGGATTCGAACCGGGGTTGCTGCGGCCACAACGCAGAGTACTAACCACTATACGATCACGGCGACATTCACGAGCCAGGTAGGAGTCGAACCTACAATCTTCTGATCCGTAGTCAGACGCGTTATCCATTGCGCCACTGGCCCCACTGTCAAGAAGATGGAAAATTGTGCACCCCGTTTCTGCGGCACTGGAAAACCTCCAGCAAGGTACTATTGCCATAAGTGCCTTCCATCTCTTAGGGATCAAATAGGAACCAGTGGGAGACTAAATATTTCCGTATGATCTGAAATTCATGTGAGGTTTTTATTTTTCTAACAACGTATTTTTATAGGAGGTGAAAAAGCTACTTTGCAGATGGCTGCCATCAAAAGCAACCAGAATGAGAAGCCATGCAGGAGATGAAACTTGTTGTCTATTTCCAGAAAATCCAAGAAGATTTTATACAACGGTGGAGAGGAAAAGTTAAAAATAGAAGTTAAAAGGAAATGCCGGGAGCTGGATTTACTGGGGCCACAATGCAGAGTGCAAATTGCTATACCACCACGCCAACCTTCACAATCCTAGTTGGGGGACAAACCTACAATCTTCCGCACAGTATTCAGACACGTGTTCCGTTAAGCCAATGGCCCCGCTGGCATGTAAAGGCAAAATCATGCGCCCCATTTCTGAAGCACTGTATACCATCAAACCGGATACTTTTACCATAACTGTCTTAAATTTCTTAGGAAACAAATCGGAACCGGGCCAGAGACAAAATCAATCCAGATGATCTGGAATCCACGTGAGGTTTCTATTTTTCTGCCAACACACTTTTACAACAGGCGAAAGGGCTACTTTGCAGTTATGTACCATGAAAAGCAAAGAGAACAAGCGAAAGGGCAAGCGAAAGGGCTACTTTGCAGTTATGTACCATGAAAAGCAAAGAGAACAAGCAATCGTGCAGGAGATGATCCCTGATGTCAATTTCTGGAAAATCCAAGCCAATTTTACAACCGTGGAGAGGAAAAGTTATAAACAGAGGCTAAGAGAAACTTGCAGGATTACGATTGGAATCGGGGTCGGTGGGGAAATGAAAAGTTAAAGAGAGATGCAAAGCATGAGTGCCGTGACCCGGATTCGAACCGGGGTTGCTGCGGCCACAACGCAGAGTACTAACCACTATACGATCACGGCGACATTCACGAGCCAGGTAGGAGTCGAACCTACAATCTTCTGATCCGTAGTCAGACGCGTTATCCATTGCGCCACTGGCCCCACTGTCAAGAAGATGGAAAATTGTGCACCCTGTTTCTGCGGCACTGGAAAACCTCCAGCAAGGTACTATTGCCATAAGTGCCTTCCATCTCTTAGGGATCAAATAGGAACCAGTGGGAGACTAAATATTTCCGTATGATCTGAAATTCATGTGAGGTTTTTATTTTTCTAACAACGTATTTTTATAGGAGGTGAAAAAGCTACTTTGCAGATGGCTGCCATCAAAAGCAACCAGAATGAGAAGCCATGCAGGAGATGAAACTTGTTGTCTATTTCCAGAAAATCCAAGAAGATTTTATACAACGGTGGAGAGGAAAAGTTAAAAATAGAAGTTAAAAGGAAATGCCGGGAGCTGGATTTACTGGGGCCACAATGCAGAGTGCAAATTGCTATACCACCACGCCAACCTTCACAATCCTAGTTGGGGGACAAACCTACAATCTTCCGCACAGTATTCAGACACGTGTTCCGTTAAGCCAATGGCCCTGCTGGCATGTAAAGGCAAAATCATGCGCCCCATTTCTGAAGCACTGTATACCATCAAACCGGATACTTTTACCATAACTGTCTTAAATTTCTTAGGAAACAAATCGGAACCGGGCCAGAGACAAAATCAATCCAGATGATCTGGAATCCACGTGAGGTTTCTATTTTTCTGCCAACACACTTTTACAACAGGCGAAAGGGCTACTTTGCAGTTATGTACCATGACAGTTATGTACCATGAAAAGCAAAGAGAACAAGCAATCGTGCAGGAGATGATCCCTGATGTCAATTTCTGGAAAATCCAAGCCAATTTTACAACCGTGGAGAGGAAAAGTTATAAACAGAGGCTAAGAGAAACTTGCAGGATTACGATTGGAATCGGGGGTCGGCGGGGGAAATGAAAAGTTAAAGAGAGATGCAAAGCATGAGTGCCGTGACCCGGATTCGAACCGGGGTTGCTGCGGCCACAACGCAGAGTACTAACCACTATACGATCACGGCGACATTCACGAGCCAGGTAGGAGTCGAACCTACAATCTTCTGATCCGTAGTCAGACGCGTTATCCATTGCGCCACTGGCCCCACTGTCAAGAAGATGGAAAATTGTGCACCCTGTTTCTGCGGCACTGGAAAACCTCCAGCAAGGTACTATTGCCATAAGTGCCTTCCATCTCTTAGGGATCAAATAGGAACCAGTGGGAGACTAAATATTTCCGTATGATCTGAAATTCATGTGAGGTTTTTATTTTTCTAACAACGTATTTTTATAGGAGGTGAAAAAGCTACTTTGCAGATGGCTGCCATCAAAAGCAACCAGAATGAGAAGCCATGCAGGAGATGAAACTTGTTGTCTATTTCCAGAAAATCCAAGAAGATTTTATACAACGGTGGAGAGGAAAAGTTAAAAATAGAAGTTAAAAGGAAATGCCGGGAGCTGGATTTACTGGGGCCACAATGCAGAGTGCAAATTGCTATACCACCACGCCAACCTTCACAATCCTAGTTGGGGGACAAACCTACAATCTTCCGCACAGTATTCAGACACGTGTTCCGTTAAGCCAATGGCCCCGCTGGCATGTAAAGGCAAAATCATGCGCCCCATTTCTGAAGCACTGTATACCATCAAACCGGATACTTTTACCATAACTGTCTTAAATTTCTTAGGAAACAAATCGGAACCGGGCCAGAGACAAAATCAATCCAGATGATCTGGAATCCACGTGAGGTTTCTATTTTTCTGCCAACACACTTTTACAACAGGCGAAAGGGCTACTTTGCAGTTATGTACCATGAAAAGCAAAGAGAACAAGCAATCGTGCAGGAGATGATCCCTGATGTCAATTTCTGGAAAATCCAAGCCAATTTTACAACCGTGGAGAGGAAAAGTTATAAACAGAGGCTAAGAGAAACTTGCAGGATTACGATTGGAATCGGGGTCGGCGGGGGAAATGAAAAGTTAAAGAGAGATGCAAAGCATGAGTGCCGTGACCCGGATTCGAACCGGGGTTGCTGCGGCCACAACGCAGAGTACTAACCACTATACGATCACGGCGACATGTAGGAGTCGAACCTACAATCTTCTGATCCGTAGTCAGACACGTTATCCATTGCGCCACTGGCCCCACTGTCAAGAAGATGGAAAATTGTGCACCCCGTTTCTGCGGCACTGGAAAACCTCCAGCAAGGTACTTTTGCCATAAGTGCCTTCCATCTCTTAAGATCAAATAGGAACCAGTGGGAGACTAAATATTTCCGTATGATCTGAAATTCATGTGAGGTTTTTATTTTTCTAACAACGTATTTTTATAGGAGGTGAAAAAGCTACTTTGCAGATGGCTGCCATCAAAAGCAACCAGAATGAGAAGCCATGCAGGAGATGAAACTTGTTGTCTATTTCCAGAAAATCCAAGAAGATTTTATACAACGGTGGAGAGGAAAAGTTAAAAATAGAAGTTAAAAGGAAATGCCGGGAGCTGGATTTACTGGGGCCACAATGCAGAGTGCAAATTGCTATACCACCACGCCAACCTTCACAATCCTAGTTGGGGGACAAACCTACAATCTTCCGCACAGTATTCAGACACGTGTTCCGTTAAGCCAATGGCCCTGCTGGCATGTAAAGGCAAAATCATGCGCCCCATTTCTGAAGCACTGTATACCATCAAACCGGATACTTTTACCATAACTGTCTTAAATTTCTTAGGAAACAAATCGGAACCGGGCCAGAGACAAAATCAATCCAGATGATCTGGAATCCACGTGAGGTTTCTATTTTTCTGCCAACACACTTTTACAACAGGCGAAAGGGCTACTTTGCAGTTATGTACCATGCAGTTATGTACCATGAAAAGCAAAGAGAACAAGCAATCGTGCAGGAGATGATCCCTGATGTCAATTTCTGGAAAATCCAAGCCAATTTTACAACCGTGGAGAGGAAAAGTTATAAACAGAGGCTAAGAGAAACTTGCAGGATTACGATTGGAATCGGGGTCGGCGGGGAAATGAAAAGTTAAAGAGAGATGCAAAGCATGAGTGCCGTGACCCGGATTCGAACCGGGGTTGCTGCGGCCACAACGCAGAGTACTAACCACTATACGATCACGGCGACATTCACGAGCCAGGTAGGAGTCGAACCTACAATCTTCTGATCCGTAGTCAGACGCGTTATCCATTGCGCCACTGGCCCCACTGTCAAGAAGATGGAAAATTGTGCACCCCGTTTCTGCGGCACTGGAAAACCTCCAGCAAGGTACTATTGCCATAAGTGCCTTCCATCTCTTAGGGATCAAATAGGAACCAGTGGGAGACTAAATATTTCCGTATGATCTGAAATTCATGTGAGGTTTTTATTTTTCTAACAACGTATTTTTATAGGAGGTGAAAAAGCTACTTTGCAGATGGCTGCCATCAAAAGCAACCAGAATGAGAAGCCATGCAGGAGATGAAACTTGTTGTCTATTTCCAGAAAATCCAAGAAGATTTTATACAACGGTGGAGAGGAAAAGTTAAAAATAGAAGTTAAAAGGAAATGCCGGGAGCTGGATTTACTGGGGCCACAATGCAGAGTGCAAATTGCTATACCACCACGCCAACCTTCACAATCCTAGTTGGGGGACAAACCTACAATCTTCCGCACAGTATTCAGACACGTGTTCCGTTAAGCCAATGGCCCTGCTGGCATGTAAAGGCAAAATCATGCGCCCCATTTCTGAAGCACTGTATACCATCAAACCGGATACTTTTACCATAACTGTCTTAAATTTCTTAGGAAACAAATCGGAACCGGGCCAGAGACAAAATCAATCCAGATGATCTGGAATCCACGTGAGGTTTCTATTTTTCTGCCAACACACTTTTACAACAGGCGAAAGGGCTACTTTGCAGTTATGTACCATGAAAAGCAAAGAGAACAAGCAATCGTGCAGGAGATGATCCCTGATGTCAATTTCTGGAAAATCCAAGCCAATTTTACAACCGTGGAGAGGAAAAGTTATAAACAGAGGCTAAGAGAAACTTGCAGGATTACGATTGGAATCGGGGTCGGCGGGGAAATGAAAAGTTAAAGAGAGATGCAAAGCATGAGTGCCGTGACCCGGATTCGAACCGGGGTTGCTGCGGCCACAACGCAGAGTACTAACCACTATACGATCACGGCGACATTCACGAGCCAGGTAGGAGTCGAACCTACAATCTTCTGATCCGTAGTCAGACGCGTTATCCATTGCGCCACTGGCCCCACTGTCAAGAAGATGGAAAATTGTGCACCCCGTTTCTGCGGCACTGGAAAACCTCCAGCAAGGTACTATTGCCATAAGTGCCTTCCATCTCTTAGGGATCAAATAGGAACCAGTGGGAGACTAAATATTTCCGTATGATCTGAAATTCATGTGAGGTTTTTATTTTTCTAACAACGTATTTTTATAGGAGGTGAAAAAGCTACTTTGCAGATGGCTGCCATCAAAAGCAACCAGAATGAGAAGCCATGCAGGAGATGAAACTTGTTGTCTATTTCCAGAAAATCCAAGAAGATTTTATACAACGGTGGAGAGGAAAAGTTAAAAATAGAAGTTAAAAGGAAATGCCGGGAGCTGGATTTACTGGGGCCACAATGCAGAGTGCAAATTGCTATACCACCACGCCAACCTTCACAATCCTAGTTGGGGGACAAACCTACAATCTTCCGCACAGTATTCAGACACGTGTTCCGTTAAGCCAATGGCCCTGCTGGCATGTAAAGGCAAAATCATGCGCCCCATTTCTGAAGCACTGTATACCATCAAACCGGATACTTTTACCATAACTGTCTTAAATTTCTTAGGAAACAAATCGGAACCGGGCCAGAGACAAAATCAATCCAGATGATCTGGAATCCACGTGAGGTTTCTATTTTTCTGCCAACACACTTTTACAACAGGCGAAAGGGCTACTTTGCAGTTATGTACCATGAAAAGCAAAGAGAACAAGCAATCGTGCAGGAGATGATCCCTGATGTCAATTTCTGGAAAATCCAAGCCAATTTTACAACCGTGGAGAGGAAAAGTTATAAACAGAGGCTAAGAGAAACTTGCAGGATTACGATTGGAATCGGGGTCGGCGGGGAAATGAAAAGTTAAAGAGAGATGCAAAGCATGAGTGCCGTGACCCGGATTCGAACCGGGGTTGCTGCGGCCACAACGCAGAGTACTAACCACTATACGATCACGGCGACATTCACGAGCCAGGTAGGAGTCGAACCTACAATCTTCTGATCCGTAGTCAGACGCGTTATCCATTGCGCCACTGGCCCCACTGTCAAGAAGATGGAAAATTGTGCACCCCGTTTCTGCGGCACTGGAAAACCTCCAGCAAGGTACTATTGCCATAAGTGCCTTCCATCTCTTAGGGATCAAATAGGAACCAGTGGGAGACTAAATATTTCCGTATGATCTGAAATTCATGTGAGGTTTTTATTTTTCTAACAACGTATTTTTATAGGAGGTGAAAAAGCTACTTTGCAGATGGCTGCCATCAAAAGCAACCAGAATGAGAAGCCATGCAGGAGATGAAACTTGTTGTCTATTTCCAGAAAATCCAAGAAGATTTTATACAACGGTGGAGAGGAAAAGTTAAAAATAGAAGTTAAAAGGAAATGCCGGGAGCTGGATTTACTGGGGCCACAATGCAGAGTGCAAATTGCTATACCACCACGCCAACCTTCACAATCCTAGTTGGGGGACAAACCTACAATCTTCCGCACAGTATTCAGACACGTGTTCCGTTAAGCCAATGGCCCCGCTGGCATGTAAAGGCAAAATCATGCGCCCCATTTCTGAAGCACTGTATACCATCAAACCGGATACTTTTACCATAACTGTCTTAAATTTCTTAGGAAACAAATCGGAACCGGGCCAGAGACAAAATCAATCCAGATGATCTGGAATCCACGTGAGGTTTCTATTTTTCTGCCAACACACTTTTACAACAGGCGAAAGGGCTACTTTGCAGTTATGTACCATGAAAAGCAAAGAGAACAAGCAATCGTGCAGGAGATGATTCCTGATGTCAATTTCTGGAAAATCCAAGCCAATTTTACAACCGTGGAGAGGAAAAGTTATAAACAGAGGCTAAGAGAAACTTGCAGGATTACGATTGGAATCGGGGGTCGGCGGGGGAAATGAAAAGTTAAAGAGAGATGCAAAGCATGAGTGCCGTGACCCGGCGGGGTTGCTGCGGCCACAACGCAGAGTACTAACCACTATACGATCACGGCGACATTCACGAGCCAGGTAGGAGTCGAACCTACAATCTTCTGATCCGTAGTCAGATGCGTTATCCATTGCGCCACTGGCCCCACTGGCCCCACTGTCAAGAAGATGGAAAATTGTGCACCCCGTTTCTGCGGCACTGGAAAACCTCCAGCAAGGTACTATTGCCATAAGTCCCTTCCATCTCTTAGGGATCAAATAGGAACCAGTGGGAGACTAAATATTTCCGTATGATCTGAAATTCATGTGAGGTTTTTATTTTTCTAACAACGTATTTTTATAGGAGGTGAAAAAGCTACTTTGCAGATGGCTGCCATCAAAAGCAACCAGAATGAGAAGCCATGCAGGAGATGAAACTTGTTGTCTATTTCCAGAAAATCCAAGAAGATTTTATACAACGGTGGAGAGGAAAAGTTAAAAATAGAAGTTAAAAGGAAATGCCGGGAGCTGGATTTACTGGGGCCACAATGCAGAGTGCAAATTGCTATACCACCACGCCAACCTTCACAATCCTAGTTGGGGGACAAACCTACAATCTTCCGCACAGTATTCAGACACGTGTTCCGTTAAGCCAATGGCCCTGCTGGCATGTAAAGGCAAAATCATGCGCCCCATTTCTGAAGCACTGTATACCATCAAACCGGATACTTTTACCATAACTGTCTTAAATTTCTTAGGAAACAAATCGGAACCGGGCCAGAGACAAAATCAATCCAGATGATCTGGAATCCACGTGAGGTTTCTATTTTTCTGCCAACACACTTTTACAACAGGCGAAAGGGCTACTTTGCAGTTATGTACCATGAAAAGCAAAGAGAACAAGCAATCGTGCAGGAGATGATCCCTGATGTCAATTTCTGGAAAATCCAAGCCAATTTTACAACCGTGGAGAGGAAAAGTTATAAACAGAGGCTAAGAGAAACTTGCAGGATTACGATTGGAATCGGGGTCGGCGGGGAAATGAAAAGTTAAAGAGAGATGCAAAGCATGAGTGCCGTGACCCGGATTCGAACCGGGGTTGCTGCGGCCACAACGCAGAGTACTAACCACTATACGATCACGGCGACATTCACGAGCCAGGTAGGAGTCGAACCTACAATCTTCTGATCCGTAGTCAGACGCGTTATCCATTGCGCCACTGGCCCCACTGTCAAGAAGATGGAAAATTGTGCACCCGTTTCTGCGGCACTGGAAAACCTCCAGCAAGGTACTATTGCCATAAGTGCCTTCCATCTCTTAGGGATCAAATAGGAACCAGTGGGAGACTAAATATTTCCGTATGATCTGAAATTCATGTGAGGTTTTTATTTTTCTAACAACGTATTTTTATAGGAGGTGAAAAAGCTACTTTGCAGATGGCTGCCATCAAAAGCAACCAGAATGAGAAGCCATGCAGGAGATGAAACTTGTTGTCTATTTCCAGAAAATCCAAGAAGATTTTATACAACGGTGGAGAGGAAAAGTTAAAAATAGAAGTTAAAAGGAAATGCCGGGAGCTGGATTTACTGGGGCCACAATGCAGAGTGCAAATTGCTATACCACCACGCCAACCTTCACAATCCTAGTTGGGGGACAAACCTACAATCTTCCGCACAGTATTCAGACACGTGTTCCGTTAAGCCAATGGCCCCGCTGGCATGTAAAGGCAAAATCATGCGCCCCATTTCTGAAGCACTGTATACCATCAAACCGGATACTTTTACCATAACTGTCTTAAATTTCTTAGGAAACAAATCGGAACCGGGCCAGAGACAAAATCAATCCAGATGATCTGGAATCCACGTGAGGTTTCTATTTTTCTGCCAACACACTTTTACAACAGGCGAAAGGGCTACTTTGCAGTTATGTACCATGAAAAGCAAAGAGAACAAGCAATCGTGCAGGAGATGATCCCTGATGTCAATTTCTGGAAAATCCAAGCCAATTTTACAACCGTGGAGAGGAAAAGTTATAAACAGAGGCTAAGAGAAACTTGCAGGATTACGATTGGAATCGGGGTCGGCGGGGAAATGAAAAGTTAAAGAGAGATGCAAAGCATGAGTGCCGTGACCCGGATTCGAACCGGGGTTGCTGCGGCCACAACGCAGAGTACTAACCACTATACGATCACGGCGACATTCACGAGCCAGGTAGGAGTCGAACCTACAATCTTCTGATCCGTAGTCAGACGCGTTATCCATTGCGCCACTGGCCCCACTGTCAAGAAGATGGAAAATTGTGCACCCCGTTTCTGCGGCACTGGAAAACCTCCAGCAAGGTACTATTGCCATAAGTGCCTTCCATCTCTTAGGGATCAAATAGGAACCAGTGGGAGACTAAATATTTCCGTATGATCTGAAATTCATGTGAGGTTTTTATTTTTCTAACAACGTATTTTTATAGGAGGTGAAAAAGCTACTTTGCAGATGGCTGCCATCAAAAGCAACCAGAATGAGAAGCCATGCAGGAGATGAAACTTGTTGTCTATTTCCAGAAAATCCAAGAAGATTTTATACAA
Source organism: Bufotes viridis (assembly GCA_033119425.1). Classification (NCBI taxonomy): domain Eukaryota; kingdom Metazoa; phylum Chordata; class Amphibia; order Anura; family Bufonidae; genus Bufotes; species Bufotes viridis. Next base: position 11,125 of record JAKVIS010003633.1, read on the forward strand.
CGGTGGAGAGGAAAAGTTAAAAATAGAAGTTAAAAGGAAATGCCGGGAGCTGGATTTACTGGGGCCACAATGCAGAGTGCAAATTGCTATACCACCACGCCAACCTTCACAATCCTAGTTGGGGGACAAACCTACAATCTTCCGCACAGTATTCAGACACGTGTTCCGTTAAGCCAATGGCCCCGCTGGCATGTAAAGGCAAAATCATGCGCCCCATTTCTGAAGCACTGTATACCATCAAACCGGATACTTTTACCATAACTGTCTTAAATTTCTTAGGAAACAAATCGGAACCGGGCCAGAGACAAAATCAATCCAGATGATCTGGAATCCACGTGAGGTTTCTATTTTTCTGCCAACACACTTTTACAACAGGCGAAAGGGCTACTTTGCAGTTATGTACCATGAAAAGCAAAGAGAACAAGCAATCGTGCAGGAGATGATCCCTGATGTCAATTTCTGGAAAATCCAAGCCAATTTTACAACCGTGGAGAGGAAAAGTTATAAACAGAGGCTAAGAGAAACTTGCAGGATTACGATTGGAATCGGGGTCGGCGGGGAAATGAAAAGTTAAAGAGAGATGCAAAGCATGAGTGCCGTGACCCGGATTCGAACCGGGGTTGCTGCGGCCACAACGCAGAGTACTAACCACTATACGATCACGGCGACATTCACGAGCCAGGTAGGAGTCGAACCTACAATCTTCTGATCCGTAGTCAGACGCGTTATCCATTGCGCCACTGGCCCCACTGTCAAGAAGATGGAAAATTGTGCACCCCGTTTCTGCGGCACTGGAAAACCTCCAGCAAGGTACTATTGCCATAAGTGCCTTCCATCTCTTAGGGATCAAATAGGAACCAGTGGGAGACTAAATATTTCCGTATGATCTGAAATTCATGTGAGGTTTTTATTTTTCTAACAACGTATTTTTATAGGAGGTGAAAAAGCTACTTTGCAGATGGCTGCCATCAAAAGCAACCAGAATGAGAAGCCATGCAGGAGATGAAACTTGTTGTCTATTTCCAGAAAATCCAAGAAGATTTTATACAACGGTGGAGAGGAAAAGTTAAAAATAGAAGTTAAAAGGAAATGCCGGGAGCTGGATTTACTGGGGCCACAATGCAGAGTGCAAATTGCTATACCACCACGCCAACCTTCACAATCCTAGTTGGGGGACAAACCTACAATCTTCCGCACAGTATTCAGACACGTGTTCCGTTAAGCCAATGGCCCCGCTGGCATGTAAAGGCAAAATCATGCGCCCCATTTCTGAAGCACTGTATACCATCAAACCGGATACTTTTACCATAACTGTCTTAAATTTCTTAGGAAACAAATCGGAACCGGGCCAGAGACAAAATCAATCCAGATGATCTGGAATCCACGTGAGGTTTCTATTTTTCTGCCAACACACTTTTACAACAGGCGAAAGGGCTACTTTGCAGTTATGTACCATGAAAAGCAAAGAGAACAAGCAATCGTGCAGGAGATGATCCCTGATGTCAATTTCTGGAAAATCCAAGCCAATTTTACAACCGTGGAGAGGAAAAGTTATAAACAGAGGCTAAGAGAAACTTGCAGGATTACGATTGGAATCGGGGTCGGCGGGGAAATGAAAAGTTAAAGAGAGATGCAAAGCATGAGTGCCGTGACCCGGATTCGAACCGGGGTTGCTGCGGCCACAACGCAGAGTACTAACCACTATACGATCACGGCGACATTCACGAGCCAGGTAGGAGTCGAACCTACAATCTTCTGATCCGTAGTCAGACGCGTTATCCATTGCGCCACTGGCCCCACTGTCAAGAAGATGGAAAATTGTGCACCCCGTTTCTGCGGCACTGGAAAACCTCCAGCAAGGTACTATTGCCATAAGTGCCTTCCATCTCTTAGGGATCAAATAGGAACCAGTGGGAGACTAAATATTTCCGTATGATCTGAAATTCATGTGAGGTTTTTATTTTTCTAACAACGTATTTTTATAGGAGGTGAAAAAGCTACTTTGCAGATGGCTGCCATCAAAAGCAACCAGAATGAGAAGCCATGCAGGAGATGAAACTTGTTGTCTATTTCCAGAAAATCCAAGAAGATTTTATACAACGGTGGAGAGGAAAAGTTAAAAATAGAAGTTAAAAGGAAATGCCGGGAGCTGGATTTACTGGGGCCACAATGCAGAGTGCAAATTGCTATACCACCACGCCAACCTTCACAATCCTAGTTGGGGGACAAACCTACAATCTTCCGCACAGTATTCAGACACGTGTTCCGTTAAGCCAATGGCCCTGCTGGCATGTAAAGGCAAAATCATGCGCCCCATTTCTGAAGCACTGTATACCATCAAACCGGATACTTTTACCATAACTGTCTTAAATTTCTTAGGAAACAAATCGGAACCGGGCCAGAGACAAAATCAATCCAGATGATCTGGAATCCACGTGAGGTTTCTATTTTTCTGCCAACACACTTTTACAACAGGCGAAAGGGCTACTTTGCAGTTATGTACCATGAAAAGCAAAGAGAACAAGCAATCGTGCAGGAGATGATCCCTGATGTCAATTTCTGGAAAATCCAAGCCAATTTTACAACCGTGGAGAGGAAAAGTTATAAACAGAGGCTAAGAGAAACTTGCAGGATTACGATTGGAATCGGGGTCGGCGGGGAAATGAAAAGTTAAAGAGAGATGCAAAGCATGAGTGCCGTGACCCGGATTCGAACCGGGGTTGCTGCGGCCACAACGCAGAGTACTAACCACTATACGATCACGGCGACATTCACGAGCCAGGTAGGAGTCGAACCTACAATCTTCTGATCCGTAGTCAGACGCGTTATCCATTGCGCCACTGGCCCCACTGTCAAGAAGATGGAAAATTGTGCACCCCGTTTCTGCGGCACTGGAAAACCTCCAGCAAGGTACTATTGCCATAAGTGCCTTCCATCTCTTAGGGATCAAATAGGAACCAGTGGGAGACTAAATATTTCCGTATGATCTGAAATTCATGTGAGGTTTTTATTTTTCTAACAACGTATTTTTATAGGAGGTGAAAAAGCTACTTTGCAGATGGCTGCCATCAAAAGCAACCAGAATGAGAAGCCATGCAGGAGATGAAACTTGTTGTCTATTTCCAGAAAATCCAAGAAGATTTTATACAACGGTGGAGAGGAAAAGTTAAAAATAGAAGTTAAAAGGAAATGCCGGGAGCTGGATTTACTGGGGCCACAATGCAGAGTGCAAATTGCTATACCACCACGCCAACCTTCACAATCCTAGTTGGGGGACAAACCTACAATCTTCCGCACAGTATTCAGACACGTGTTCCGTTAAGCCAATGGCCCCGCTGGCATGTAAAGGCAAAATCATGCGCCCCATTTCTGAAGCACTGTATACCATCAAACCGGATACTTTTACCATAACTGTCTTAAATTTCTTAGGAAACAAATCGGAACCGGGCCAGAGACAAAATCAATCCAGATGATCTGGAATCCACGTGAGGTTTCTATTTTTCTGCCAACACACTTTTACAACAGGCGAAAGGGCTACTTTGCAGTTATGTACCATGAAAAGCAAAGAGAACAAGCAATCGTGCAGGAGATGATCCCTGATGTCAATTTCTGGAAAATCCAAGCCAATTTTACAACCGTGGAGAGGAAAAGTTATAAACAGAGGCTAAGAGAAACTTGCAGGATTACGATTGGAATCGGGGTCGGCGGGGAAATGAAAAGTTAAAGAGAGATGCAAAGCATGAGTGCCGTGACCCGGATTCGAACCGGGGTTGCTGCGGCCACAACGCAGAGTACTAACCACTATACGATCACGGCGACATTCACGAGCCAGGTAGGAGTCGAACCTACAATCTTCTGATCCGTAGTCAGACGCGTTATCCATTGCGCCACTGGCCCCACTGTCAAGAAGATGGAAAATTGTGCACCCGTTTCTGCGGCACTGGAAAACCTCCAGCAAGGTACTATTGCCATAAGTGCCTTCCATCTCTTAGGGATCAAATAGGAACCAGTGGGAGACTAAATATTTCCGTATGATCTGAAATTCATGTGAGGTTTTTATTTTTCTAACAACGTATTTTTATAGGAGGTGAAAAAGCTACTTTGCAGATGGCTGCCATCAAAAGCAACCAGAATGAGAAGCCATGCAGGAGATGAAACTTGTTGTCTATTTCCAGAAAATCCAAGAAGATTTTATACAACGGTGGAGAGGAAAAGTTAAAAATAGAAGTTAAAAGGAAATGCCGGGAGCTGGATTTACTGGGGCCACAATGCAGAGTGCAAATTGCTATACCACCACGCCAACCTTCACAATCCTAGTTGGGGGACAAACCTACAATCTTCCGCACAGTATTCAGACACGTGTTCCGTTAAGCCAATGGCCCCGCTGGCATGTAAAGGCAAAATCATGCGCCCCATTTCTGAAGCACTGTATACCATCAAACCGGATACTTTTACCATAACTGTCTTAAATTTCTTAGGAAACAAATCGGAACCGGGCCAGAGACAAAATCAATCCAGATGATCTGGAATCCACGTGAGGTTTCTATTTTTCTGCCAACACACTTTTACAACAGGCGAAAGGGCTACTTTGCAGTTATGTACCATGAAAAGCAAAGAGAACAAGCAATCGTGCAGGAGATGATCCCTGATGTCAATTTCTGGAAAATCCAAGCCAATTTTACAACCGTGGAGAGGAAAAGTTATAAACAGAGGCTAAGAGAAACTTGCAGGATTACGATTGGAATCGGGGTCGGCGGGGAAATGAAAAGTTAAAGAGAGATGCAAAGCATGAGTGCCGTGACCCGGATTCGAACCGGGGTTGCTGCGGCCACAACGCAGAGTACTAACCACTATACGATCACGGCGACATTCACGAGCCAGGTAGGAGTCGAACCTACAATCTTCTGATCCGTAGTCAGACGCGTTATCCATTGCGCCACTGGCCCCACTGTCAAGAAGATGGAAAATTGTGCACCCCGTTTCTGCGGCACTGGAAAACCTCCAGCAAGGTACTATTGCCATAAGTGCCTTCCATCTCTTAGGGATCAAATAGGAACCAGTGGGAGACTAAATATTTCCGTATGATCTGAAATTCATGTGAGGTTTTTATTTTTCTAACAACGTATTTTTATAGGAGGTGAAAAAGCTACTT
>JAKVIS010003634.1:0-16430 GCA_033119425.1 Bufotes viridis
CCAGCTGCGCCTCCAGAGCCTCTCGCTCTACATCAAATTTTGCCAGTTAATTTTTACTATAGCCAATCGCTATGGCCATCTCTTCTCCCTGCCACCAGGCGGACTCCTCCAGGAGACCCATGGCAGCAGCAAAACTTTCCAGCAGCACAGCTTACTTATAAATCAGGGACCACACCCGAAAAAATAAATAAACTGAACAGTCTCTTTTGCACCCAGCAGAGTCCAGCACTGCAGTGCACGGCTTCACCGACCCTTTACTCCAGCACAGCAGTGCACGGCTCCACCGACCTTTTACTCCCGCACAGCAGTGCACAGCTCCACTGACCCTTTACTCAAGCACTGCAGTGCACGGCTCCACCGACCCTTCACTCCAGCACTGCAGTGCACGGCTCCACCGACCCTTTACTCCAGCACAGCAGTGCACGGCTCCACCGACCCTTTACTCCCGCACTGCAGTGCACGGCTCCACCGACCCTTTACTCCCGCACTGCAGTGCACGGCTCCACCGACTCTTCACTCCAGCACTGCAGTGCACGGCTCCACCGACCCTTTACTCCAGCACAGCAGTGCACGGCTCCACCGACCCTTTACTCCCGCACTGCAGTGCACGGCTCCACCGACCCTTTACTCCAGCACAGCAGTGCACGGCTCCACCGACCTTTTACTCCCGCACAGCAGTGCACGGCTCCACCGACCCTTTACTCCAGCACAGCAGTGCACGGCTCCACCGACCTTTTACTCCCGCACTGCAGTGCACGGCATCACCGACCCTTTACTCCAGCACAGCAGTGCACGGCTCCACCGACCTTTTACTCCAGCACAGCAGTGCACGGCTTCACCGACCCTTTACTCCAGCACAGCAGTGCACGGCTCCACCGACCTTTACTCCCGCACAGCAGTGCACAGCTCCACTGACCCTTTACTCAAGCACTGCAGTGCACGGCTCCACCGACCCTTCACTCCAGCACTGCAGTGCACGGCTCCACCGACCCTTTACTCCAGCACAGCAGTGCACGGCTCCACCGACCCTTTACTCCCACACTGCAGTGCATGGCTCCACCGACCCTTTACTCCCGCACTGCAGTGCACGGCTCCACCGACCCTTTACTCCAGCACTGCAGTGCACGGCTCCACCGACCCTTTACTCCAGCACTGCAGTGCACGGCTCCACCGACCCTTTACTCCAGCACTGCAGTACACAGCTCCACCGACCCTTTACTCCAGCACTGCAGTGCACGGCTCCACCGACCCTTTACTCCCGCACAGCAGTACACAGCTCCACCGACCCTTTACTCCCGCACAGCAGTGCTCAGCTCCACCGACTCTTTACTCCAGCACTGCAGTGCACGGCTCCACCGACCCTTTAAACTACTGCACAGCAGTACATGGCTCCACCGACCCTTTACTCCCGCACTGCAGTGCACGGCTCCACCGACCCTTTACTCCCGCACAGCAGTACACAGCTCCACCGACCCTTTACTCCAGCACAGCAGTGCACGGCTCCACCGACCCTTTACTCCCGCACAGCAGTACATGGCTCCACCGACCCTTTACTCCCGCACAGCAGTACACAGCTCCACCAACTCTTTACTCCAGCACTGCAGTGCATGGCTCCTACCCACCCTTTACTCCCACACAGTAGTACACGGCTCCACCCACCCTTTACTCCCGCACAGCAGTATACAGCTCCACCGACCCTTTACTCCAGCACTGCAGTGCACGTCTCCACCGACCCTTTACTCCCGCACAGCATTATACAGCTCCACCCACCCTTTACTCCCGCACAGCAGTACACAGCTCCACCGACCCTTTACTCCAGCACTGCAGTGCACGTCTCCACCGACCCTTTACTCCCGCACAGCAGTACATGGCTCCACCGACCCTTTACTCCCGCAAAGCAGTATACAGCTCCACCGACCCTTTACTCCAGCACTGCAGTGCACGGCTCCACCGACCCTTTACTCCCGCACAGCAGTACATGGCTCCACCGACCCTTTACTCCCACACAGCAGTACACAGCTCCACCAACTCTTTACTCCAGCACTGCAGTGCATGGCTCCACCCACCCTTTACTCCCACACAGTAGTACACGGCTCCACCCACCCTTTACTCCCGCACAGCAGTATACAGCTCCACCGACCCTTTACTCCAGCACTGCAGTGCACGTCTCCACCGACCCTTTACTCCCGCACAGCAGTGCGCGGCTTCACCGACCCTTTACTCCCGCAAAGCAGTATACAGCTCCACCGACCCTTCACTCCAGCACTGCAGTGCACGGCTCCACCGACCCTTTACTCCTGCACTGCAGTGCACGGCTTCACCGACCATTTACTCCCGCACAGCAGTACACAGCTCCACCGACCCTTTACTCCCGCACTGCAGTGCACGGCTCCACCGACCCTTTAAACTCCAGCACTGCAGTGCATGGCTCCACTGACCCTTTACTCCAGCACTGCAGTGCACGGCTCCACCGACCCTTTACTCCCGCACAGCAGTATACAGCTCCACCGACTCTTTACTCCCGCACAGCAGTGCACGGCTCCACCGACCCTTTACTCCAGCACTGCAGCGCACGGCTCCACCGACCCTTTACTCCCGCACAGCAGTACACAGCTCCACCGACCCTTTACTCCAGCACTGCAGTGCACGGCTCCACCGACCCTTTACTCCAGCACTGCAGTGCACGGCTCCACCGACCCTTTACTCCAGCACTGCAGTGCACGGCTCCACCGACCCTTCACTCCAGCACTGCAGTGCACGGCTCCACCGACCCTTTACTCCTGCACTGCAGTGCACGGCTTCACCGACCCTTTACTCCCGCACAGCAGTACATAGTTCCACCGACCCTTTACTCCCGCACTGCAGTGCACGGCTCCACCGACCCTTTAAACTCCAGCACTGCAGTGCACGGCTCCACTGACCCTTTACTCCCGCACTGTAGTGCACGGCTCCACCGACCCTTTACTCCCGCACAGCAGTATACAGCTCCACCGACTCTTTACTCCCGCACAGCAGTGCACGGCTCCACCGACCCTTTACTCCCGCACTGCAGTGCATGGCTTCACCGACCCTTTACTCCCGCACAGCAGTACACAGCTCCACCGACCCTTTACTCCCGCACAGCAGTGCACGGCTCCACCGACCCTTTACTCCAGCACTGCAGTGCACGGCTTCACCGACCCTTTACTCCCGCACATCAGTGCACGGCTTCACCGACCCTTTACTCCCGCACAGCAGTATACAGCTCCACCGACTTTTTACTCCCGCACAGCAGTACACAGCTCCACCGACCCTTTACTTCAGCACTGCAGTGCACGGCTCCTACCGACCCTTTACTCCCGCACAGCAGTACACAGCTCCACCGACCCTTTACTCCAGCACTGCAGTGCACGGCTCCACCGACCCTTTACTCCCGCACTGCAGTGCACGACTCCACCGACCCTTTTCTCCCGCACTGCAGTGCACGGCTTCACCGACCCTTTACTCCCGCACAGCAATACACAGCTCCACCGACCCTTTACTCCCGCACAGCAGTGCACGGCTCCACCGAACCGTTACTCCCGCACAGCAGTATACAGCTCCACCGACCCTTTACTCCCGCACTGCAGTGCATGGCTCCACCGACCCTTTACTCCTGCACACCAGTGCACAGCTCCACCGACCCTTTACTCCAGCACTGCAGTGCACTGCTCCACCGACCCTTTACTCCCGCACAGCAGTATATGGCTCCACCGACCCTTTACTCCAGCACTGCAGTGCACGGCTTCACCGACCCTTTACTCCCGCACAGCAGTATACGGCTCCACCGACCCTTTACTCCCGCACAGCAGTACACAGCTCCACTGACCCTTTACTCCTGCACAGCAGTGCACAGCTTCACCGACCCTTTACTCCCGCACAGCAGTATATGGCTCCACCGACCCTTTACTCCCGCACTGCAGTGCACGGCTCCACCGACCCTTTACTCCAGCACTGCAGTGCACCGCTCCACCGACCCTTTACTCCAGCACATCAGTGCACGGCTTCACCGACCCTTTACTCCCGCACAGCAGTATACAGCTCCACCGACTCTTTACTCCTGCACAGCAGGATACAGCTCCACCGACCCTTTAAACTCCAGCACAGCAGTACACAGCTCCACTGACCCTTTACTCCCGCATAGCAGGATACAGCTCCACCGACCCTTTAAACTCCAGCGCAGCAGTACACAGCTTCATCGACCCTTTACTCCCGCACAGCAGTGCACGGCTTCACCGACCCTTTACTCCCGCACAGCAGTATACGGGTCCACCGACCCTTTACTCCCGCACTGCAGCGCACGGCTCCACCGACCCTTTACTCCAGCACTGCAGTGCACGGCTCCACCGACCCTTTACTCCAGCACTGCAGTGCACGGCTCCACCGACCCTTTACTCCAGCACTGCAGTGCACGGCTCCACCGACCCTTTACTCCAGCACTGCAGTGCACGGCTCCACCGACCCTTTACTCCCGCACAGCAGTATACAGCTCCACCGACTTTTTACTCCCGCACAGCAGTACACAGCTCCACCGACCCTTTACTCCCGCACAGCAGTATACAGCTCCACCGACTTTTTACTCCCGCACAGCAGTACACAGCTCCACCGACCCTTTACTTCAGCACTGCAGTGCACGGCTCCACCGACCCTTTACTCCCGCACTGCAATGCACGACTTCACCGACCCTTTACTCCCGCACAGCAGTACACAGCTCCACTGACCCTTTACTCCCGCACAGCAGTGCACAGCTCCACCGACCCTTTACTCCAGCACTGCAGTGCACGGCTTCACCGACCCTTTACTCCCGCACATCAGTGCACGGCTTCACCGACCCTTTACTCCAGCACTGCAGTGCACGGCTTCACCGACCCTTTACTCCCGCACATCAGTGCACGGCTTCACCGACCCTTTACTCCAGCACTGCAGTGCACGGCTTCACCGACTCTTTACTCCCGCACAGCAGTTTTCAGCAGCACCTGCTCTCTTGTCGTTGCCCCCAGCAACGCTTTGCCTTTTCCAGCAGGGACGCCTGCCTGCATCCTCCACCATATGTAAGGGATTAGCTCTGCTCTCGGGGATCATTCACACACAGATCATCGTCCTCCGCAGCTTTAGGGGACAAACATTGCTTTATTGTCCCAGCATCAACATAACGGCTGGAAGGGGTTAATAATAAGCCACCATTTTCAGATGCAAGTTGATGGTGGCACCATACGCCCTGTAAATGCCAGGCTCCGGATAATGGCAGTTTTTATGCATTCTCTTTATAATCTACTGAAAGCCTAACAATTATTTCTACTACGCTTAAAGGGGATGTGCGGCATCCTAAAAAATGTCATTTAAAGGGGTTGTCCAGTTTCAGAGCTGAACCCAGACATATCCCCTTCCTTTCCCCTCCGGCCCCCCTTATATGAGCATTTCACGTGTCTATAGTGTAAACCTCCTACAGGGCTGACCGAGTACCTGTTAACGTTTCCGGAGTCTTCCCTTCAGTATCCGCGCACCCGCGCGCACCCGCTGCGCACCTGAACTCTGGGTTGTGGGTGTAGACGAGCAGCAGCCACAACACTTCCCATAGTGCTGCAGCCCGAAATGTCAACGCTTGCTACACCCGTCCCTGGGCCAAGGACTCTGCCCACCACCCCCCCCCCCTACTAATGCTTCCTCCAGACAGGAAGTAGACTCCACTTAACCTGCTTCAGATCACATGGGTCTGACATCACGACCATTTGGGGATGATGGGAGTCCTGGTCCTCAGAGGAAATAGTCATCACATGACCACTCCCCCGATCTCCGGAGCACACAAATACAACCCCAACCGTTAAAACAGGTCGTCCACCGGTGATGGTCAGGGGCCCCGTCAGTCAGACCCCCAGGGTCCCAGTGATCGGACTGCTTCGAGGCTGTATATGACCCCTAGCATTTATTGGGATGTGTTTTATCCATCAGATAAAGTCATTGAGGAGCGGAAACTGCAGTTACAGGATGAAGAAGAACTGGAGAAGGTCCGTCAGAAGCGCCACCCGGATTTTTTGGACATTCTTCTCTGTTCCAAGGTAAGCCTGTTAGTAACTGGTCCTGGAGGTGGCGGTAGAGCTAACGCGCCTCAGTCATTGAGAGCAGCCGCCATGTAAGAGACGTCCCCTGTCAGCAGAGTCTTCTCTGATATATGGGGACAGGAGGCCTTCACCTCCTGCGATTCCTGATGTTCTTTACCCTCGGAAAACCTCTAAAATACTTAACCAGAAACTCCAGCATTTAACCTAATGCTTCATATTCTGTCTATTCTGCTCCATAAGACGCACCTAGGTTTCCGAGCGCAAGAAAAAATATCAGACCTCGGATGAGACCCCCAATGTTAATCAGACCTCAGATGAGACCCCCAATGTTAATCAGACCTCAGATGAGACCCCAGAAGGTTAATCAGACCTCAGATGAGACCCCAATGTTAATCAGACCTCAGATAAGACCCCAATGTTAATCAGACCTTGGATAAGACCCCAATGTTAATCAGACCTCAGATGAGACCCCCAATGTTAATCAGACCTCAGATGAGACCCCCAATGTTAATCAGACCTCAGATGAGACCCCAGAAGGTTAATCAGACCTCAGATGAGACCCCAATGTTAATCAGACCTCAGATGAGACCCCAATGTTAATCAGACCTCAGATAAGACCCCAATGTTAATCAGACCTTGGATAAGACCCCAATGTTAATCAGACCTCAGATGAGACCCCAATGTTAATCAGACCTCAGATGAGACCCCCAATGTTAATCAGACCTCAGATGAGACCCCAGAAGGTTAATCAGACCTCAGATGAGACCCCCAATGTTAATCAGACCTCAGATGAGACCCCGATGTTAATCAGACCTCAGATGAGACCCCAATGTTAATCAGACCTCAGATGAGACCCCAGAAGGTTAATCAGACCTCAGATGAGACCCCCAATGTTAATCAGACCTCAGATGAGACCCCAATGTTAATCAGACCTCAGATGAGACCCCAATGTTAATCAGACCTCAGATGAGACCCCAATGTTAATCAGACCTCAGATGAGACCCCAGAAGGTTAATCAGACCTCAGATGAGACCCCCAATGTTAATCAGACCTCAGATGAGACCCCAGAAGGTTAATCAGACCTCAGATGAGACCCCAATGGTAATCAGACCTCAGATGAGACCCCAGAAGGTTAATCAGACCTCTGAAGAGACCCCCAAGGTTAATCAGACCTCTGATAAGACCCCCAATGTTAATCAGACCTCGGATAAGACCCCAATGTTAATCAGACCTCAGATGAGACCCCCAATGTTAATCAGACCTCGGATGAGACCCCCAAGGTTAATCAGACCTCAGGCGAGACCCCAGAAGGTTAATCAGACCTCAGATGAGACCCCCAAGGTTAATCAGACCTCAGATGAGACCCCAGAAGGTTAATCAGATCTCAGATGAGACCCCCAAGGTTACTCAGACCTCTGATAAGACCCCCTTCCCCAAGGTTAATAAAAACCCCTCGCCTCTCCTGCTCTGGATAGCGCCACCACTCAGGAGATTCCGCATGCTGTTCCTGCGGTGCTGCACTCTGAGCTGATGCTGTAAGGGCACAGTGCGGTACCTGGAGAAGATGGCTAGGGAGCAGTGAGTAAAGCCAGCACCAGGGGCACTATATTCACTGCTCCCTGGTCCTACTATACTATGTGCGTCCATTTATCCCCCACTTTAGGGGGTCTTAGTGAGTTTTATAAAGCATAAAGTACGGTAAGTGAAAGGATTACATTCTGAGGGCATTTTCACTCTACCAGCATAATTGCGATCCGTGACCCGCACCCTGACCGAGACTTATCAAAGTTAGTGAAAAGGAAAACTGTTTTAGTTGCCCATAGCAACCAATCAGATTCCACCTTTCATTTTCCCTAGAAGCAGTGGCGTACATAGAGAAATAAGGGCGCCATAGCAAGGATCACACCGGGCCCCCACACAGGACAGAAGGGTTTCCACCTAAACCTGCCTCATTTGCAAAAAGTTGTTCCTTTTAGAGGGTAGAGTCCTGAACATGTTTTCACCCCCATTAGAAGAGGGGATGATCCCAAATGGGCCCCCTCTTGCCCTTGGCCCCATAGCAGTCACATGGTCTGCCGCTATGGTAGTTACCCCTGCATAGGAGCTCGAAAAAATGAAAGGTGATATCAGATTGTTTGCTATAGGCCACTAAGCCAGCTTTACACCAGTTTGATAAATCTCTCCTCTCCTTCCCCTCCAAGCTGTAACATCACAGATCCACAGGAGAGTCAAGGCAGGCAGGGATCAAACAGGTAGCAGAGTCCAGGACTACGAGTGCGAGTCAGGAACAGATATCAGGACACAAGGACCTTGACACTGAGGCATCTGGGAAGGGGCTGAGCCACTTATATATGAGGAGGAGGGCTAGGATTGGTCAGCGAGGTCACATGACCTAACCCATAAAGCCCAGGAAGTGACACGCCCCAGCCCTTAAGTAAGTGCTGCAGGGAACAAGCAGCGAGCATGCTGTGTCCAGGGCTGAGAGGAAACCGTGGAGCGGATCCCAGAACAACAGCGCCTACACAGACAGAGCCCGGGACTGCAGCAGTGAACGGGGAGCACCGGCCACAGATCACCGCTGTACACGGGACCGCGGCGGAACAGCGGCCATTACTACACAGACAGAGCCCGGGACTGCAGCGGTGAACGGGGAGCACCGGCCACAGATCACCGCTGTACACGGGACCGCGGCGGAACAGCGGCCATTACTACACAGACAGAGCCTGGGACTGCAGCGGTGAATGGGGAGCACCGGCCACAGATCATCGCTGTACACGGAACCCGGGACCACAGCGGAACAGCGGCCATTACTACACAGACAGAGCCCGGGACTGCAGCGGTGAACGGGGAGCACCGGCCACAGATCACCGCTGTACACGGCACCCGGGACCGCGGCGGTAAGAAGGGAACAGCGGTGAACAGCAGCCGCTGTTACAGTACAACCCCCCCACCCCACCTCTTCTTGAGTCCACGACGAGACAGAAACCTTTTTATCAAGGTCAGAGCATGAATATTTTCTTCTGGTTCCCGAGACCTCTCCTCAGGACCAAAGCCCTTCCAGTCCACAAGATAAAAGGTCTTCTTGCCACGCTTCTTGATGTCCAGGATGTCTTTGACCTCAAATATCTCATCAGCGATTAAGAACTACTGGTTTTAGTAAGGACACGTGGAAGGCATTAGGAATACGCAGAGAGAGAGAGGCAGATGTAACTTATATGTCACTTCGTTGATCCTCCTTATTACTTCAAAGAGTCCAAGGAACCTAGCAGCAAAATGGAAACTGGGAACCCTTAAGCGGATGTTTTTAGAGGAGAGCCATATTTTATCTCCAGATGAGAACTGAGGCGGTTTTCCTGTCTGCGTTCGCTTTCATGCGGGTCACCGCTTTGTTGATGCAGTCCTTGGTGTCACGCCAAATCTTCAAAGAATCCCTCTAAGAGGAATCTGCAGCTGGTACACCAGAAGATGTAGGAACAGGGAGAGGAGTACGAAGGTGTTGTCCATAAACGCCAAAGAACGGAGAGGATCCAGTAGGCTCACTAGAGTGGTCGTAATAGGAGAATTCAGCCCAAGGTTGCAATTGTACCCAGTTGTTGTGTTTGGGCTGAAACTAAATTCCGGAGACAGTTCTCTATTATCTGATTGCCCCGCTCTACTTGCCCGTTTGTCTGGGTATGATAACCGTAAGAGAAGTCCAGCTCAACTTCGAGCAGCCAGAAAAGAGCTCTCCAGAGTTTAGAGGTAAACTGGACTCCGCGATCGGAAAAAATATGCGAAGGTATACCATGCAAGCGGAATATGTGTCTCAGGAACAGTTTAGCAAGTTCAGCAGCCAAGGGCAGTCCAGCCAAAGGAACAAAGTGCGCCATCTTGGAGAAGCAGGCTACGACCACCCAGATAGCTGTACATCCGACAGAAGAGGGCAGATCCGTAACAAAGTCCGTGGCAATGTGTTGCCATGGGGCGTCAGGAAGAGGTAACAACGGCCCGGATGGTTTGGTCCTGGACACTTTATTCTGAGCACAGACGGTGCGGCAGACACATAGTCACGTACATCCTTAGACAGTGTGGGCCACCAGTAGTGGCGAGACAAAAGTTCTGTGGTCTTGCGGATCTCTGGGGGACCAGCCAGTTTGGAGTTGTGCTCCCAAGCTACAATACGCTTTCTCTTGGCAGATGGCACGAACGTCTTCCCGGGAGGGATGTCTTTTACCAGAACAGGAGCCACTATGATCAAGCGAGCAGGATCTACAATGTACTGGGGCTAATCCTGCTGGTCGGAGCAGTCAAATGACTGAGACAGAGCATCCGCCTTGATGTTCTTCTCGGCCAGGCAAAAGTGAAGCTTAAAATCAAAATGAGAGAAGAAGAGTGCCCATCTGGCTTGGCAAGGCTTCAGACGCTGGGCCGTCTGCAGATATGTAAGGTTCTTGTGGTCAGTGAATATTATCACCGGATGCTGGGCCCCCTCCAACAGATAACGCCATTCCTCCAAGGAAAGTTTTATGGCCAGAAGCTCTCTATCTCCTATACAGTAATTCCTCTCAGCAGAGGAGAGTTTGGAGGAGAACCCACATGTAAACATCCTGCCCTTGGAACCTTTCTGTAGTAAAACAGCCCCAGCTCCTATGGAGGAGGCATCCACTTCTAAAAAGAATTGGCGGGAGACATCGGGATGACGCAGAACAGGTGCAGAAGCAAAGGACTTCTCTAATTGGGTGAAGGCGGCCTCCGCCTCAGGAGTCCAGACTCTTGTATTCACCCCTCTCTTACCCTCAGTTCACACTTGCGCGTTTTACAGCGCATTCGAACGCGCTGTAAAACGCATAACTGATGCAAACCAATGCTTCCCTATGGGACTGGTTCACATTTTCGCGTTTTACAGCGCGTTCAGTCTGAACTAACTCCGACTACAAACAAGTACTTGAGCTTTTTTGGGGGCGTTTGTCGCGCATTTTGGCCCATAGACTTCAATGGGAACGCACAACGCTTGTATTTTGTGCGTTTTTGACACTGAAAACGCGCGTTCGAACGCGCGTTTATGAATTTGCAACATGCTGGAAAGGCCAAACCCCAGGTGCTAGGCACAGTTTTTGCATAATGCACTCTGATTGGCTAAACTTCATATAGACAGGGATATTTGGTCATTGGACAACACTGCAGTCAATCACACAAATGCGTGTAAAACGCGCGTTTATTATTGCCAAAAATGCGCGGAGAGCGCGCGTCTCAGAAACGCTCAGGTCTAAACCCAGCGTTAGTGATAGTGGAGATTGTAGATGTAAGAGATGAAAAATTTAGGATGAACTGACGATAGAAATTAGCAAATCCAAGGAAGCGCTGTATAGCACAAAGACGCTGTGGGCGGGGCCAGTCCATTACTGCAGTCAATTTTTCAGGATCCATCTGCAACCCGGCATCCGAGATTATGTATCCGAGGAACAGTACGGAAGATTTTTCAAAGATGCATTTCTCGAGTTTGGCATAAAGTCAATTCTCTCTCAACCGCTGTAAAACCAAACGTACATGCTTCCGGTGAGTGGTCAGATCTGGAGAATAGACCAGTATATCGTCCAGGTACACTATCACGCAGGCAGCATTGCACAGACCGAAGGGCATGACGAGATACTCGTAGTGTCCATCACGAGTGTTGAAAGCAGTCTTCCACTCATGGCCCTTTTGAATGAGGATAAGATTATATGCGCCGCGCAGGTCGAGTTTAGAGAAGACCTTAGCTCCCCAGATCCTGTCAAAGAGTTCGGAGATTAGCGGAAGAGGGTATCGATTCTTGATAATGACCTTATTCAGACCTCGATAGTCGATACAGGGCCATGCGGATCCAACTTTTTTCTGTACAAAGAAGAACCTGGCACCAGCTGGTGAATTCAATTTTGGATAAACCCCCTCTCGAGATTCTCCTTGATATAATCAGACATCGCTTGGGTCTCTGGAAGTGAGAGTGGGTAGACTCGACCACGAGGAGGAGTGGCACCAGGCAGAAGGTCAACCGGACAATCATAAGGACGATGAGGAGGCTTACTGAAGACATTCCCAAAACTGGCATACTGCTGCGGAAATCCAGGCAGGTCTACATGTACAGTAGGCGAGGAAGCAGGTCGGACCTCTGATAATCAGGTGGACTGTCAGGATGATCCCCAACACAGAATCTGACCAGAGTGCCAGTCCAGAACTGGAGTGTGCTGACGCAGCCAGGGAAGACCAAGAATAACCGGATTCGTGGATGCTGGCAGCTCATAGAAGGAGATCATCTCTGAATACAGAACCCCTATTTACAACTTAAGGGGCATAGTAACAGAAAACACAGGTTCAGGAAGTGGCAGTCCATTTACGGAAGCCACTGACAGAGGCCTTTCTAGACGGATGGTAGGAAGCCGTTACTGATGGACCAGAGCGTGCTGAATGAAGTTACTGGCTGACCCAGAGTCCAGGAATGCAGACACAGACAGTGTGACTCCCTTGTGAGAGTCACCAGAACGGAAAGTTTCGGAGAGGACTTCTCCTTGTCTAGGACCACCTCTCCAACTGACCCTAGACATTGGCGTTTTCCGGCTTCTGTGGACAATTACACACAAAGTGGGCCTTGCCTTCACAAAACATACACAGGTTCTCTGCTTTGCGGCGTAAACGTTCCTGGGCAGACAATCGAAGGCGCTCTATTTGCATGAGTTCTTCAAATGGGATGGACACTAGAGGAAGAACTGGCCTCTGGAAGGATGGAGCCAAATGAGGTGGTCTTCTGGTGCCTGCAACCTCCTTAGAACGTTCCCTGAAACGCATATCTATCCTTTTGGCCAAGGTGATCAGGTCATTCAGAGTAGACGGACGGTCGCGACCAGCTAGTTGAGCCTCATTGTTCTATGCAAGTTCAGCAGCCAGGGTACGAAACTGGAAGGGGTACTGACCCACAGACAAGAAACTCTGTCGTAGACGCAGCAGAGCTGATGCAGCAGAAGATGTGCTGCCGGGCTCTTCAAAGTCCAGCCGAAAGGTAGCCAGGAAAGTCTGCAGAGTAGTGGTCTCTGGACCACCATGTTCCAAAATAGGATTTGCCCTAGCAAGGGCCTCATCAGACAGCAGGGACACAATGAAGGCAACCTTGGACCGCTCAGTGGGAAACCTCTGCCCATGCAACTAAAAGTGGATCAGACACTGATTCAGGGATCCGCTACAGGTTTTTGGATCTCCACCATAGCGTGACGGCAGCATGCCAATCCGGGTGTGGGAATGGAAGGAGTAGCAGCGACTGGCGACCCTGCAGGAGCTGGAGAAGAGATGGCATCCAGACGAGCAGCAACATTTTGCATGAACTGGATTATGACGCCTCACTTCATGTAACAGTTTCTGAACGACAGGTTTGGGGTGGCCAGAGGGGTCCATGGCCTCAGTGTACTGTCACGAACAGCGGGTGTGAACCCACTGTGCCACGTGTCCTACCTCCTCTAAGGGCGTTGTCCAAGTGAACCCCTCGATCTTCACAGTACTTCTGATGGTGGGGATTTCCCGAGGGGAACACCAGGTCGCTACCTCTTGAGGAGGATTGGCACACAAGGCAGCTGGTCCAGGTGGACCTGGAGGTACCAGGGAAAGGTACCAGAGGTACAGGCGTTGTCAGCAAACTGAGCTGTAACCATGAGCAACAGTGCAGGGCCGAGGGATGAGGCAGAGGCAAAGTCAGACAGGCAATAGGTCAGGGCAGGCGGCACAGGTACAGGTCAGGCAATCCAGGTCGGCAACAGGAGAGTCAAGGCAAGCAGGCAGGGATCAGACGGGTAGCAGAGTCCAGGACTACGAGTCAGGAACACAAGCAGATATCAGGAACCTTAGCAGGACACAAGGACCTTAACACTGAGGCTTCTGGGAAGGGGCTGAGCCACTTATTTATGTGCAGGAGGGCTAGGATTGGTCAGCGAGGTCACATGACCTAACCCATAAAGCCTCAGTGGCGCACCCCAGCCCTTAAGGAAGTGCTGCAGGGAACAAGCAGCGAGCATGCTGTGTCCAGGGCTGAGAGGAAACCGTGGAGCGGATCCCAGAACAACAGCGCCTACACAGACAGAGCCCGGGACTGCAGCGGTGAACGGGGAGCACCGGCCACAGATCACCGCTGAACACGGGACCGCGGCGGAACAGCGGCCATTACTACACAGACAGAGCCCGGGACTGCAGCGGTGAATGGGAAGCATCGGGCAGTGAATATTAATGAAGCTGTGTTGGCTATGAGTGGGGGAGGGGGCTTCTCCCAGCACTTAGACTTTTACTAAAGGAATGAGTTAACAGGTCTTCATTAGGATTTGAACCTCTGACCTTCTGTATAGCACTCACACCTATAGCTACAAATTATGTGTTTAGACCCAATAATTACACCCCAGATGGTAATAATTATAAATCTTTATTAATCTTTTTGTAAAAGTTATTAAAATTAGACATTTCACAGTATGCAGATGGTCTAATAAAGAATCATAGACATCAATGAAGGAATAAAGTGGGTGTTACACAGATTTCGTAAGAGGGAGACAGGAGAACATATACACTTCAAGTAATCATAATAAATTACACTAGTGTAAAGTCTAACAATTCATCATATTGCTTGTCGTGTCACAAATATATAGGGAAATTCATGATTTAAACAAAGTAAAGTGCGTAGTGCAATATGGATTCCAACAATAATAGCTAGGTGACAATGCAAGATCACAATAAGTAATTTACACTAGTATAAAGTCCAACAGTTAATCTAACCTATCTTATCACGAATACATCGGGGAATTCATAATTCAAAAATAAGGTGCATAGTGCAATGTGAGATCCAACAATAGCAGCTAGATGGCAGTACAAGGTCACAATTATATCCCCAAGTTGGAGAGGCAAATATAAAATAGTAACGTGGCCATTACATGAACTCCTTGTCCCCTCCCTGTGTCCCACACCTACCTCGACGCGTTTCGCCAAATGGCTTCGTCTGGCTTCTGTATAGCAGACAGAGGAGTTACCACTACAGACCTGGGAGACGTCCTGAGCTGGAAACAGGTGTATCCACAGTGGACAAATTCAGCCAGCATCTCCTAGCACCTGTCATTTTCTGTGTACCACTACAGAACTGCCCAAGGTCACTGATGTGGAGTCTACAGGGCAGCGCGGACAAGCCTTTCCACATCTCCGAATTAAGATGTGATGTCTTTGAGGCAGGGAACTAACAGAATGGAAAAATGTCACATGACCAGGATGGAGTGCCGGAAAAGGGGGCAATACTGAGAAACAATACCTATTGGGGCGCAGTCACATGACCAAATGTATTTTACTGTCTTTAAAAGGGTTAGGGTCCCCAGAGCCCCATAATTCGGGTGGTGTGCGTGTTTTTTTAGTAGACCACATTTTGCGGCAGAATATTGGATATTTTCTATTCTTTTGCGGAACAGACTTACGGATGCGGAAAGCACACAGATCATCCATGTGCTTTCCACATCCGTATGTCCGTTCCAGAAAAGATAGCTCATGTCCTATACTTGGCTGCTGACCCTAACCCCAACCCATTGAAGTCAATGCGAATTCAAGAAAAAATTGCTGAAAATTGCAAAGTCAGAAGACCCCTTAAACATCAGTTCTCCAAGAATTCACAGGGGCAGCTTTGCTTTCACACAGGATATCTTTTAGTCAGTTTCGCCATCAATATTTTTAAGCCAAATCACTGCTCCAGATCTTCTCTGTGTCCGCCATCCCACAGATGCAGAGTACTGACTGATCGAGCCTTCTAGGCAGTGATCTGAAGTCTGCAGACCAGGTACCGGGCATTGACTGTCCATCACATACTGGCCCCATGTCGGGGTGGCCCCTAGGACAACGCTGAGCTTTAATAGGCAGTGGAGTTTAGGGTTACGCGTCCTTCGGTTTATTGTTTCCTGTGAGTCCTCTTTAGGATGAACATGGCCGGAGCCTGTCTGATGGGGACTTGCGTGCGGAGGTGGACACCTTCATGTTTGAAGGCCACGACACTACAGCCAGTGGAATCTCCTGGATCATGTACTGTTTAGCCAAACATCCTGAGCATCAGCAGAAGTGTCGGGAGGAGATCAGGGAGGTCCTGGGGGAACGGAGGACCTTGGACTGGTGAGAATCGGGATACTTTGGGCTGTGGTTTTTCTTCTTACACGTGTAACTGAAGTGGAATTTTACCTCTTTCCTTACAGGGAAGATTTAGGCAAGTTGTCCTACACCACAATGTGCATTAAAGAGAGTATCCGTCTGTATCCCCCTGTACCCTCTGTGTCACGAGAACTTTCCAGGCCTCTGACCTTCTGTGATGGACGATCATTACCTGCAGGTAAAATCAGTGTCGGG
>JAKVIS010003635.1:0-16143 GCA_033119425.1 Bufotes viridis
TTTAAAGATCAGGTTGTTACGGACGCCGTGATATTTAACATGTGTAGTGTATTTTTTTTTTTTTTTATTAGTGATAAATGTGTTTTTTTGTTTTTACCTTTTCTCACTTTTTTTACATTTTTTTTGACCCAGACCCACTTGCTTCTTGAAGATCCAGTGGATCTGGTGTCTGTATAATACAGTACAGTACATTATATAATGTACTGTACTAAATTTTTTACTTGACACTTAGTCTGATCAGACTTTTGCCTTTAGCAAAAGTCTGATCAGAGTTATGTTACCATGGCAAGCAGGACGCCTTTAAAGGTGTCCTGTTGCCATGGTTACCCTCCTCCGCTGCTATAACAGAGCAGCGGAGGATGGGGAGGGAGGGAAGCTGGGGACTGGAGCTAGGGGTGCTGCACCAGGCACAGCAGCCCCCCACAGCAGCTCCCTCCCTCTTAACCACTTCCATACAGCGGTCCCTACGGACCGCAGCATGGAAGGGGTTAAAAGGCTGACACTTCCATACACCCTATGTCCTTAAGAGGTTAATTGACTTGAATGGGTCGACAATCCACAAGATACGGAGTGGAAGCACGGATCGGAAGCACTACAAAGCGATTCCGTATGATTTTGGTCTGTGCCTCTGCAGCACAAAAAAAACATAGAACATGTTCTATTTTTTTTACAGTGTGGAACATATCTTGCGGATCGCATCCGCAAACAGCGTGCACTCGGTCAGTACCAGTGTATTGCAGTCCTCTATTTGCATTCCTCAGCACTGGCACGGGGCATACACGCTTGTGTGCATGAGCCCTTACTGAAAGATAACCAATTCTACCAGAAATTTTAGGATCTGGTAAAAGGGGTCCTATGTACTATTTATGAATCAGTGCCATAGTTTGGGGGCACACAGGAAGGATGATGCTCGGAGCGTGCCGCTTTTTGTTCCTTCCTTCAGGCTGGAAGCCATGACACCGTGACAGACACATCATAGACACCAAACAACCCCCCAGAAGACCCCGATGACCATTGGGATGTCTGTTGCTTTGACATATAGTATCGTGCTGCATGTTGTACTACTCTTCCTATCAGAGCAGGAGGGGCTCCAGATGAGAGCAGTGCAAACACATTATGATGTTTCTGGGACTTATAGGTCATGAGTGTATACCTCTGAAGGAAGCCATACATTCAGTGTACACAGAAACACTCACAAAACCATTGGTAGCTACAATACAAGTAATCACAGGCCCCACCATGTTACAATCTATTCAACTCTAAACAGTGGCAGTTATGATGACATCACAGGGCACATTAATTAAGAATTAGTCAGCACTCGATCCTCTTGACGCTGCGCGATAAGGAGCCTTCTCCACAATTCATCAAAAAATCAAATCCCAGCAAACGTCTTGCTTTTTATGCTGCTGTTTATTCCACGAGTATCACCAAATACAACATTATCCTGGACGCGTTTCGGCAAATAGCCTTTATCAGCAGGATAATGTTGTATTTGATGATACTCGTGGAATAAACAGCAGCATAAAAAGTAAGACGTTTGCTGGGATTTGATTTTTTGATCACAGGGCACATGGCATCACAGGGCACATGACATCACAGGGCACATGACATCACAGGGCACATGACATCACAGGGCACATGACATCACAGGGCACGTGACATCACTGGTGCAGAATGACCAAAGTTCTAAACCAGAACCATTTTGTGTCACTTGAGCTTGACGAGGACATATCCAGGTAGGTAGCTCTTCACAGAATACTAAGACCTCAGGCCGTCACTTATCATGTAGCTAGAGGGTGTGCAGTGAAGTACAGAACTCCGTCATTAACCAGAACTATATTTAAGGAGTGGCAACTGGGGAAAGGTGCCAGGTGGGAAGCAAACAAGCCTTGACCATAAGTGGGTGGTCCTGGGTGGGTTTGGGGTGTTTAATCACTTCTCTAATTCTCTGCGGTCAGCTGCTTTGGGTCCTGTTGGATAAGGGGGTGACTAGGGACTAGTAGGTTATTGCGGCCAGGAAGCCCAGGGTGGAATCCTGTGTAGGCCTTTAGCACATAGAGCCGGAGCTGATATGTAATGAAGCTAAATGATCCCTTTAAGGCCTCATGCACACGGCCCTTGTTGTGGTCCGCGTTCACTTCAATGGGGCCGCAAAAGAGCATCCGTTGTTCCGTTCAGAGCCCCCGCAAAAAAAATAGATCATGTCCTATTCTTGTTGTTTGCGGAACGGAATGCAGCCCATTGTAGAAATGCCTATTCTTGTCCGCAAGAATTGTGGGGGCACGGAACGGAGCAACGGATGCGGACAGAACACGGAGTGCTGTCTGCATCTTTTGCAGCCCCATTGAAGTGAATGGGTCGGCGCCTGAGCTGCAAAATATGCGGCTGTGTGCATGAGGCCTAAATATGAGCCATGACATTTCTCAATATACATTGTGGCTCTTACACGCCGTGCTGTGATGTACCGCTATACAGGTGCCGTACTAGAAAGATGTTCATGTACTTGATTGTTTGTCTGGCAGCTATGATGAGATCACAAGGCTGATGACATCACAGGACACATGACATCACACCTGCTGCAGAATGTACACAATTCTAAATCAGAATCATCTTGGGTCATTTCAGCTTTAAAGCTAGAAGAGGACAAGTCCAAGCAGAAGAGGACACTTCACTTAGTGCTAGAAGATTGTAAGAGATTGTTAGACTGTAAGATATGAGGAGCAGGCCATGAATTGTATGTTAGATTGTAAGCTCTAAAGATCAGGTCATGTACTGTATATTAGACTGTAAGATCTGAGGAGCAGGCCATGAATTGTATATTAGACTGTAAGATCTGAGGAGCAGGCCATGAATTGTATGTTAGATTGTAAGCTCTTCGGAGCAGAGTTTCTACTGTATATTAGATTGTAAGCTCTAAAGATCAGGGCTTGTACTGTATATTAGACTGTAAGATCTGAGGAGCAGGCCATGAATTGTATATTAGATTGTAAGCTCTTCGGAGCAGAGTTTCTACTGTATATTAGATTGTAAGCTCTAAAGATCAGGGCATGTACTGTATATTAGACTGTAAACTCTTAGGAGCAGGGCATTCATTGTATATTAGATTGTAAGCTCTTCGAAGCAGAATTTCTACTGTATATTAGATTGTAAGCTCTAAAGATCAGGGCATGTACTGTATATTAGACTGTAAACTCTTAGGAGCAGGGCATTCATTGTATCTTAGATTGTAAGCTCTTAGGAGCAGGTTGTCTCTTTCCTTCCAGGGTCAGCTCTCCGGAGCTTTATATTACATACACATATACAGCAATATGCAGCAGGACAGATGTAATCCAGGGAGAAATCCGATCGCCACATCTGGGGTCAGGAAGGAATTTTTTCCCCCCTGCGGTAGAACTCTCCGGGGGGTTTGTTCGCCTTCCTCTGGATCTTTGGATCCGGTGGCTCTCATCTCAGGACAGTGGTGGACTGGTCTGAATGACCGCAGCAAGTTCTGTGGTCTCCCCGGGCCTGACCTGAGAGTCACTGTCATCTCTGTTTAATTAAAGGGCCAGTAATATTTAATTACAATGTTGCTTATTGCTATTCCAATAAAAAAAATAATTGGAAAAACAACATTTTGTGGTGTTTGTTTTTCGTCTGGATTTTGTA
Source organism: Bufotes viridis (assembly GCA_033119425.1). Taxonomy (NCBI): domain Eukaryota; kingdom Metazoa; phylum Chordata; class Amphibia; order Anura; family Bufonidae; genus Bufotes; species Bufotes viridis. Next base: position 3,649 of record JAKVIS010003635.1, read on the forward strand.
CTAACACACAGTGACCATGATGAGAGTGATTGTCGCCGCTCAATATTCTAGAACTAGACTTAACTCCTGATCAAGTATATAATAAAGTGTATCATCCCCTAAACACATGGAGGCATCTGCTGCAGGACCAGGAGCTATAGGGGACACCATTATAATAAAGTATCATCTCCTAAACACATGGAGGCATCTGCTGCAGGACCAGGATCTATAGGGGACTCCATTATAATAAAGTATCATCTCCTAAACACATGGAGGCATCTGCTACAGGACTAGGAACTATAGGGGACTCCATTATAATAAAATATCATCTCCTAAACACATGGAGGCATCTGCTACAGAACTAGGATCTATAGGGGACTCCATTATAATAAAGTATCATCTCCTAAACACATGGCAGCATCTGCTGCAGGACCAGGAACTATAGGGGGCTCCATTATAATAAAGTATCATCTCCTAAACACATGGCGTCATCCGCTGCAGAACTAGGAAGTATAGAGGTGTATAAAGTGTCATCGCCTTAACACATGGAGGCATCTGCTGCAAGACCAGAACTTATAGGGGACTCATGATAATAAAGTATCATCTCCTAAACGCATGGCGGCAGCTGCTGCAGAACTAGGTATTGTAGGGGACTCATTATAATGAGTGTCATCTCCTAAACACGTGGCGGCATCTGCTACAGGACCAGGGACTATAGGGGGCTCCATTATAATAAAGCATCGTCTCCTAAACACGTGACGGCAGGTAATGTCATGGTTCCCCCGGTGGTGGCTGCCTCTGTGCGGCAGCAGCGTCCGGTGTAGTGTGGATGCTGAGGTTGCACCCAGAGGTGGAGGTCAGACAGGTCTATATGGTGAGTGATAGGACTGCTGGTATCCAGGGAAACAGGGTGGGGTATCACCTTTAACTCCCGCTTGGCCCCTTCACCCAACCTTGACCTATAACAAAAACACTGACAACTGTGTCACTTTATTGCTGGATGGTGATCGGCCACAGCTTCTTTATTAAAGCGGCAAACCTTAATAAACCATAATATCATAGCGGTATGCCAAACGCCGGACTCCCAGCGGGCAAGTTAAACCGTAATCATCAAGAGCGGTATGCCGGCCGCTGGACTCCCAGCGGGCAATTACGCCATCTTGTACCACCATATCTCCGCTGCACCCAAATGCCGCCAGCTGTGACTTGATAAACTCGACCAGAATTCACGTATCTCAAAAGCCGTAATCATCAGAGCGATATCCAAACCTCTGGACTCCCAGCAGGGCTCCTAAAAATTGAAAAACAAAGCAGAATAAAACAAGTATCCATAACCGATCATAACCTTGTATCTTGACCAGTCTCCCAAGTATATCCACAAAGGGAGGGAGGGAGGGCCAATTTGCTTCCACTGGCAAGAGGAAGTGCCAGAATATGGAGTGAGTATATGCAGCCTCCAGGATTCTCTGCCCCGCCCACATCCTGTCTAAGGAGCTCCCCAGTGAATTAACCTCTTAATGGTCCTATTCTGCCATCTACTTTACCATTAACTCGAAGGGGCCAGCACCCTAAAGCCCTAAGGGGAAAAGGGGGAGGGGGGACCATCAGTCCCTGAGCACCCTCCTTATACAGTCGGGTGCTTGCCAGACTGCTGGTATCCAGGGAAACAGGGTGGGGTATCACCTTTAACTCCCGCTTGGCCCCTTCACCCAACCTTGACCTATAACAAAAACACTGACAACTGTGTCACTTTATTGCTGGATGGTGATCGGCCACAGCTTCTTTATTAAAGCGGCAAACCTTAATAAACCATAATATCATAGCGGTATGCCAAACGCCGGACTCCCAGCGGGCAAGTTAAACCGTAATCATCAAGAGCGGTATGCCGGCCGCTGGACTCCCAGCGGGCAATTACGCCATCTTGTACCACCATATCTCCGCTGTACCCAAATGCCGCCACGGAGGAGACCCGTTCTCCAACGGGCTCCGACCACCACCCAGCAGAACCGAGTCTGTTGAAACTCCCCGACAGGCCGGGAAGTGTCCCGACTAACATTCAAGAGGAAAATGCCATCAAGTCCCATTAAAAACCAAGGCCAATAGGATAAATAGTTGTATATAATGGGGCATAGCTGCCCACGATGAGAACCAAGTCTAACCACTTTACCCATCATTGGTCAGACCACACATTGTAAGCTCCTGCGAGCAGGGCCCTCATTACTTCTTGTTGTAATAATCAACTTGTCAGTTGCTATGTTATTTATGACCGCTTGTCCATGAACCCCTGAATTGGAAAGCGCTATGGAATATGTTAGTGCTATTTAAATATATATACATTTTTTTTTTTTTTATAATTATTACTGTGTACAGTTCTGGACTCCTGTGCACAAGGCAGACATAGCAGAGCTAGAGAGGGTCTAGAGGAGGGCAACTAAAGTAATAACTGGAATGGGGCAACTACAGTACCCTGAAAGGTTATCAAAATGAGGGTTATTCATATTAGAAAAGACGACCGAGGGGAGATCTAATAACTATGTATAAATATATCAGGGGTCAGTACAGAGATCTCTCCCATCATCTATTTATCCCCAGGACTGTGAATGTGACGAGGGGACATCCTCTGCGTCTGGAGGAAAGAAGGTTTGTATATAGACAAAATAATTCTTCACGGCAAGAGCAGTGGGCTATGGAAATCCCTTCCCGAGGAAGTGGTAATGGTGAAGTCACCAAAAATGTTGAATCAAGTGGGGCCTGGATGTAACCCTGGAGAGTAAAATATTACAGACCATAGCTACCAGAGAGGGGTCATTGATCCAAAGAACTGGAACTGCTACACTATATAGCTGAATTTTCCCGATCACGGTGACAAACCACTGCCCCTTGAGCTATACCTTTGTATTGTATACACAACGCCTTCCCATATATGGCCAGAACAACCCACCCGGGAGATGACAACCAACCACCCTCCTACCAACCTCCTGAAAAAACAGGGATCATCGCATGTCAGCACATATGAGGTCCAGAGCTCCAGAATGACAAGGGGCAGTACCACAGCACGGGTATACCAACCACTTCCGGAAGAAGTTAAAATACCACCTGAAATCCCGGATCCCTTTGCCAAGACTGAACCAATCGAACCACCAGGAGCGCACACCGGGCCTGTGCTCCTGTCTCTCCATGGAGATATATACGAAAGGCCACCCATTGATCCACCAAACACCAAGAACCTGAAAGACAAAAAAATTAGCCCGAGCCTCAACATACAAAGAGGATCGTACAACCAGACCAGAAAAAGTTAAACCAAAAAGTTATTTATGTATTTGTTTATTTCAAGTTCAAGGTAAATTGTAAAACCCACTGAGGGGAAACATCCTGATGGGAAAAAGAATTGGATCCCCACCCTGTGTGAAGTCATAACCCATCGAACCGGCCAGACCGGAATGAAACCGGGCAAAGGGGAGGTACACCCTTTCTATTAACTTGATCGTCATGTATAGACGGCTATAATCCCGACTACTATTAGCCCATAAAAAGATAACCACCCCCAACGCAGTGCGGCCTCCTATGAAGAGACAAACACCCAGGAGAAAATACCAATCAGCCAGGACAGAAGGCTGAAGGAGACGGGACATGGCTATCCAGACTAAATGCCCCCTAACTATACCCGAATTGCTTACCTAACAACGGAACAGTACAGGCAAATGAACCTTGAGGGGCACCTTGCCGACCAGTAAAGTCCAGTCAGGAGGACCAGTCAGAGTGCCTGACTCACATCAAAACCCAGATCCGAACGGGAATAAAAGGCTGCAGTTATTTATTTATTTTATTTATTTATTTTGTAACCCCATGAATTGTGCTTATATCAAGGCTCTCCTCTGAGCGACGTCCGCGAACAGACCTGGTTATCAGTTACTGGCTTACCATCTGATTATCCTGCGACTGCCAATTCCGCAACATTCACTCAGCTGGGGGAAGTCATGCGGCAGCAGTATACCGATACCGCCCTCCTGGCAACCACACCCACTGGCCAGAATAAAGTCTCTTGTACTGCTTACATCATGTACATCTCCCTTGTATTCCGCTCAACTGGATCCCACAGAACTGTAACTCCTGAAACATTGAATCTAAGGCAAGTGCATTACCACCATGCTGCCAACCTGCATAGTAATGTTAGAATCTCAGCAGAAGTGCCCAGTTATCAACCATCCCAATGGAACCCGGGTCCGGTGGACCAGAACTGTAGTTTTCAGCAAGAGAAACAATGTAAATGTGGCTGTGTTGATATGAACTAACAACCATGTACATCAAGGAAGGTCCACAGCCCGACTAGAGGGATTAAGACTACTGTGACATGCCTCCGTACATATGAACCAACCATGTCAGATATGTCCCTATTGAAAGCCCAAATAGAACAAACACACAGCCTAGCGCCCGCAGGTAGGAGTATAACAGGAAGCACTGCTCTACACATATTTCGCACCGGATACACACCTAATTATAAAATCATTTATTACACAGAGGGCCTGAGCCTCACCCAAAAACAGCTGCAAGAAAACCCTCCGAAAGACCGGTGGGACAAGAACCGTTACATGGAGCATGAGGGTATCGGATACACAAAATGAAGAAACCAGCGACTAACGCACGACCCATTCTGACTCAACAAGATGTCTACACCATACAAATCAAGTACTCATTGCACTACATAGGACAACCACATCAGGAAACCTACCAGAACCAGGTAGGGGACCGAACACTTGCCACACCATATCAACCTGTGGCCTCACTGCTACGCTACCCTGGAAAACCACATACTAAGCCCAACCGGTCCCGAAAAAGGGGGTCATGCTATTGTACTGCCGACGTCACAAAACCACCACTGACAGAGGGCTTTGCCTCTTTCTGTGATCGAGTAATCATTTATTATACAGTTACCATATATAAATATAATATATATATATACATATATATCTACAAACATATCCACACCCTTTTTTTTTTTTTTTTTTTTGGTACATGGTCGGGGAAAACCCCTTCTATAGGATATGGACACCCCAAGTGCTAAAACCGCAGTTGCACAAGCTCAGGTAAACCACGGCTGGGAACCTCCCAGCTCAAACCTGTACCAACTAACATAAACCAAAGGAGTAGTAAAACCAGGAACAACTAACATAAACCAAGGCAGTATTAAAACCAGGAACAACAAACATAAACCACCAGGAATGCTACCCATAAGCTATTGCGTCACAGAGCAACCAGCGCAACCGAGGGGCGGGGGACCCCGTATCTACAAGTGCCCTTATAGCAAGGATTCTAATTCTGCACAAGACCAGACACCCCCGTCCCCTAGAGCATCAGTACTCACCAGTTGTAGAAAGGAACGGCACCGCTGAAGGAGCGGGAACTGGAATGCCATTCTGGTGGGTCGCTGCAGCGACCATACCGAGAACCTTGGATAGATGGACAGGCACCAGCCTCTTACGGTTTCCGATCGCAACAGCAAACCAGACTCCTCAGATGCGCCCGACATTCCGTCCGAAGACGACGGCTAGCGCCACCTGGAGGATCTGGAGCGCCTACTTCACCCGGAAACCCTGGAACGGTTGTCGGGACTGGCGCAGGCGGTAACCATGGAGGCCACGCCCCGGCCCACCTGCGAGAAGGATAAAAACAGAGAGCCCTGCGCCTGCCTGCCTGAGGGTGGGGGTGTCATAAGGGTCTCAAACTGAGACCCGCAGTGCCCCATGTACTAAAAGGGGCACAGACTGCATAAGCGGGGGAGCAGCAACCCCCATGGAGGAAAGGTTACATAGGTGGGGGCACTGTAAACCGGGGGGTACGAGGGGCAGGTGAAGAGCTCTCCTGGGCCCCATATAGCAAACGGTCCCACATTAAGCGGTTCCCATTACAAGCGCCCAGTAAGCGCTGCTGGACTAAGGGGCCGGTGACACTAATCTGATATGGAGAAGGGGGGCAGAGGGATGCTAGGGCAGGTGAAGAGCTCCCACGGGGCCATATAGTAACAAGAGAACTCGCCTGCCCAGCGGTGCCCGTCACAAGCGCCCTGTAAGCACTGCAGGGGTAAGGGGGCAGGGCCAGGAGCAGTGACTAGCTCGCACCATGGAAGCTGAAGGACCCTGGCTGAAGCAGGGGGCTGCGGTGACCCCATGCTGCCCTACCTTAGTGGAAAGGGGGGTGCACAATAGGCTAAAATGCAGGGGGTGGGGGTGGGGGTCGGAATTACTCAGTTAGTGAGGAGCTGTCCCACACCCCCTCATGGCTAACAATCCTGGCTGGCATGTGCAGCCCCAACACCCATGAAACAAAATGCTGCAGGGGAATGGCAGAGCCAAAATGCCCCGCAGCTCCACACCACTCACTAAGGCAGGCACAGGGGAGGAGGATGCCAGGGGAGAGCTGAGGCTGCTCAAACTGAGCACAGCTATCCCTCATCCTGCCCATGAAACTCACCAGGAGGCAATTACAGGAAAAACACCACCTGTGGCATCTTGGTGTGGACAGAGCAAAGGGTGCACACCACACCAATTTGCTTCCACTGGCAAGAGGAAGTGCCAGAATATGGAGTGAGTATATGCAGCCTCCAGGATTCTCTGCCCCGCCCACATCCTGTCTAAGGAGCTCCCCAGTGAATTAACCTCTTAATGGTCCTATTCTGCCATCTACTTTACCATTAACTCGAAGGGGCCAGCACCCTAAAGCCCTAAGGGGAAAAGGGGGAGGGGGGACCATCAGTCCCTGAGCACCCTCCTTATACAGTCGGGTGCTTGCCAGACTGCTGGTATCCAGGGAAACAGGGTGGGGTATCACCTTTAACTCCCGCTTGGCCCCTTCACCCAACCTTGACCTATAACAAAAACACTGACAACTGTGTCACTTTATTGCTGGATGGTGATCGGCCACAGCTTCTTTATTAAAGCGGCAAACCTTAATAAACCATAATATCATAGCGGTATGCCAAACGCCGGACTCCCAGCGGGCAAGTTAAACCGTAATCATCAAGAGCGGTATGCCGGCCGCTGGACTCCCAGCGGGCAATTACGCCATCTTGTACCACCATATCTCCGCTGCACCCAAATGCCGCCACGGAGGAGACCCGTTCTCCAACGGGGCTCCGACCACCACCCAGCAGAACCGAGTCTGTTGAAACTCCCCGACAGGCCGGGAAGTGTCCCGACTAACATTCAAGAGGAAAATGCCATCAAGTCCCATTAAAAACCAAGGCCAATAGGATAAATAGTTGTATATAATGGGGCATAGCTGCCCACGATGAGAACCAAGTCTAACCACTTTACCCATCATTGGTCAGACCACACATTGTAAGCTCCTGCGAGCAGGGCCCTCATTCTTCTTGTTGTAATAATCAACTTGTCAGTTGCTATGTTATTTATGACCGTTTGTCCATGAACCCCTGAATTGGAAAGCGCTATGGAATATGTTAGTGCTATTTAAATATATATACATTTTTTTTTTTTTTATAATTATTACTGTGTACAGTTCTGGACTCCTGTGCACAAGGCAGACATAGCAGAGCTAGAGAGGGTCTAGAGGAGGGCAACTAAAGTAATAACTGGAATGGGGCAACTACAGTACCCTGAAAGGTTATCAAAATGAGGGTTATTCATATTAGAAAAGACGACCGAGGGGAGATCTAATAACTATGTATAAATATATCAGGGGTCAGTACAGAGATCTCTCCCATCATCTATTTATCCCCAGGACTGTGAATGTGACGAGGGGACATCCTCTGCGTCTGGAGGAAAGAAGGTTTGTATATAGACAAAATAATTCTTCACGGCAAGAGCAGTGGGCTATGGAAATCCCTTCCCGAGGAAGTGGTAATGGTGAAGTCACCAAAAATGTTGAATCAAGTGGGGCCTGGATGTAACCCTGGAGAGTAAAATATTACAGACCATAGCTACCAGAGAGGGGTCATTGATCCAAAGAACTGGAACTGCTACACTATATAGCTGAATTTTCCCGATCACGGTGACAAACCACTGCCCCTTGAGCTATACCTTTGTATTGTATACACAACGCCTTCCCATATATGGCCAGAACAACCCACCCGGGAGATGACAACCAACCACCCTCCTACCAACCTCCTGAAAAACAGGGATCATCGCATGTCAGCACATATGAGGTCCAGAGCTCCAGAATGACAAGGGGCAGTACCACAGCACGGGTATACCAACCACTTCCGGAAGAAGTTAAAATACCACCTGAAATCCCGGATCCCTTTGCCAAGACTGAACCAATCGAACCACCAGGAGCGCACACCGGGCCTGTGCTCCTGTCTCTCCATGGAGATATATACGAAAGGCCACCCATTGATCCACCAAACACCAAGAACCTGAAAGACAAAAAAAATTAGCCCGAGCCTCAACATACAAAGAGGATCGTACAACCAGACCAGAAAAAGTTAAACCAAAAAGTTATTTATGTATTTGTTTATTTCAAGTTCAAGGTAAATTGTAAAACCCACTGAGGGGAAACATCCTGATGGGAAAAAGAATTGGATCCCCACCCTGTGTGAAGTCATAACCCATCGAACCGGCCAGACCGGAATGAAACCGGGCAAAGGGGAGGTACACCCTTTCTATTAACTTGATCGTCATGTATAGACGGCTATAATCCCGACTACTATTAGCCCATAAAAAGATAACCACCCCCAACGCAGTGCGGCCTCCTATGAAGAGACAAACACCCAGGAGAAAATACCAATCAGCCAGGACAGAAGGCTGAAGGAGACGGGACATGGCTATCCAGACTAAATGCCCCTAACTATACCCGAATTGCTTACCTAACAACGGAACAGTACAGGCAAATGAACCTTGGAGGGGCACCTTGCCGACCAGTAAAGTCCAGTCAGGAGGACCAGTCAGAGTGCCTGACTCACATCAAAACCCAGATCCGAACGGGAATAAAAGGCTGCAGTTATTTATTTATTTTATTTATTTATTTTGTAACCCCATGAATTGTGCTTATATCAAGGCTCTCCTCTGAGCGACGTCCGCGAACAGACCTGGTTATCAGTTACTGGCTTACCATCTGATTATCCTGCGACTGCCAATTCCGCAACATTCACTCAGCTGGGGGAAGTCATGCGGCAGCAGTATACCGATACCGCCCTCCTGGCAACCACACCCACTGGCCAGAATAAAGTCTCTTGTACTGCTTACATCATGTACATCTCCCTTGTATTCCGCTCAACTGGATCCCACAGAACTGTAACTCCTGAAACATTGAATCTAAGGCAAGTGCATTACCACCATGCTGCCAACCTGCATAGTAATGTTAGAATCTCAGCAGAAGTGCCCAGTTATCAACCATCCCAATGGAACCCGGGTCCGGTGGACCAGAACTGTAGTTTTCAGCAAGAGAAACAATGTAAATGTGGCTGTGTTGATATGAACTAACAACCATGTACATCAAGGAAGGTCCACAGCCCGACTAGAGGGATTAAGACTACTGTGACATGCCTCCGTACATATGAACCAACCATGTCAGATATGTCCCTATTGAAAGCCCAAATAGAACAAACACACAGCCTAGCGCCCGCAGGTAGGAGTATAACAGGAAGCACTGCTCTACACATATTTCGCACCGGATACACACCTAATTATAAAATCATTTATTACACAGAGGGCCTGAGCCTCACCCAAAAACAGCTGCAAGAAAACCCTCCGAAAGACCGGTGGGACAAGAACCGTTACATGGAGCATGAGGGTATCGGATACACAAAATGAAGAAACCAGCGACTAACGCACGACCCATTCTGACTCAACAAGATGTCTACACCATACAAATCAAGTACTCATTGCACTACATAGGACAACCACATCAGGAAACCTACCAGAACCAGGTAGGGGACCGAACACTTGCCACACCATATCAACCTGTGGCCTCACTGCTACGCTACCCTGGAAAACCACATACTAAGCCCAACCGGTCCCGAAAAAGGGGGTCATGCTATTGTACTGCCGACGTCACAAAACCACCACTGACAGAGGGCTTTGCCTCTTTCTGTGATCGAGTAATCATTTATTATACAGTTACCATATATAAATATAATATATATATATACATATATATCTACAAACATATCCACACCCTTTTTTTTTTTTTTTTTTTTGGTACATGGTCGGGAAAACCCCTTCTATAGGATATGGACACCCCAAGTGCTAAAACCGCAGTTGCACAAGCTCAGGTAAACCACGGCTGGGAACCTCCCAGCTCAAACCTGTACCAACTAACATAAACCAAAGGAGTAGTAAAACCAGGAACAACTAACATAAACCAAGGCAGTATTAAAACCAGGAACAACAAACATAAACCACCAGGAATGCTACCCATAAGCTATTGCGTCACAGAGCAACCAGCGCAACCGGAGGGGCGGGGGACCCCGTATCTACAAGTGCCCTTATAGCAAGGATTCTAATTCTGCACAAGACCAGACACCCCCGTCCCCTAGAGCATCAGTACTCACCAGTTGTAGAAAGGAACGGCACCGCTGAAGGAGCGGGAACTGGAATGCCATTCTGGTGGGTCGCTGCAGCGACCATACCGAGAACCTTGGATAGATGGACAGGCACCAGCCTCTTACGGTTTCCGATCGCAACAGCAAACCAGACTCCTCAGATGCGCCCGACATTCCGTCCGAAGACGACGGCTAGCGCCACCTGGAGGATCTGGAGCGCCTACTTCACCCGGAAACCCTGGAACGGTTGTCGGGACTGGCGCAGGCGGTAACCATGGAGGCCACGCCCCGGCCCACCTGCGAGAAGGATAAAAACAGAGAGCCCTGCGCCTGCCTGCCTGAGGGTGGGGGTGTCATAAGGGTCTCAAACTGAGACCCGCAGTGCCCCATGTACTAAAAGGGGCACAGACTGCATAAGCGGGGGAGCAGCAACCCCCATGGAGGAAAGGTTACATAGGTGGGGGCACTGTAAACCGGGGGTACGAGGGGCAGGTGAAGAGCTCTCCTGGGCCCCATATAGCAAACGGTCCCACATTAAGCGGTTCCCATTACAAGCGCCCAGTAAGCGCTGCTGGACTAAGGGGCCGGTGACACTAATCTGATATGGAGAAGGGGGGCAGAGGGATGCTAGGGCAGGTGAAGAGCTCCCACGGGGCCATATAGTAACAAGAGAACTCGCCTGCCCAGCGGTGCCCGTCACAAGCGCCCTGTAAGCACTGCAGGGGTAAGGGGGCAGGGCCAGGAGCAGTGACTAGCTCGCACCATGGAAGCTGAAGGACCCTGGCTGAAGCAGGGGGCTGCGGTGACCCCATGCTGCCCTACCTTAGTGGAAAGGGGGTGCACAATAGGCTAAAATGCAGGGGGTGGGGGTGGGGGTCGGAATTACTCAGTTAGTGAGGAGCTGTCCCACACCCCCTCATGGCTAACAATCCTGGCTGGCATGTGCAGCCCCAACACCCATGAAACAAAATGCTGCAGGGGAATGGCAGAGCCAAAATGCCCCGCAGCTCCACACCACTCACTAAGGCAGGCACAGGGGAGGAGGATGCCAGGGGAGAGCTGAGGCTGCTCAAACTGAGCACAGCTATCCCTCATCCTGCCCATGAAACTCACCAGGAGGCAATTACAGGAAAAAACACCACCTGTGGCATCTTGGTGTGGACAGAGCAAAGGGTGCACACCACACCAATTTGCTTCCACTGGCAAGAGGAAGTGCCAGAATATGGAGTGAGTATATGCAGCCTCCAGGATTCTCTGCCCCGCCCACATCCTGTCTAAGGAGCTCCCCAGTGAATTAACCTCTTAATGGTCCTATTCTGCCATCTACTTTACTATTAACTCGAAGGGGCCAGCACCCTAAAGCCCTAAGGGGAAAAGGGCGGAGGGGGGGGACCATCAGTCCCTGAGCACCCTCCTTATACAGTCGGGTGCTTGCCAAAATGCATTGTGGGAGATTTATCCCAGATTAAGGTTTTACGTCAGTCTCTGAAATCTCCAGCGCAGCCGGTGATTAGGCGCAAATTAGGTGCATTCACTGCCAGCTCAGAGCTGCTGTACATTTGTCTTAGTTTTCGCCTGAAAACCGATGTAAATTAGGGCTCATTCACACGACCATGTGTGCCCCCTGCCCGTATTATAGACTATAAACAACGGGTCCGCAAAATATAGGCACCGGCTGTGTGCAGGCCTTACTGCGGATAACTTGATTGACTTGGATAGGTCCGCAATCTGCAAGATACAGAGTGGAGCGGAGGCACGGAACAGAAGCACTCGGTAGCACTATGAAGATCGTCCGTGGGATTTCGGTCCGTGCCTCTACACCGCAAAAAATTGAACATGCGCGGAACGTACATTATCTTGAGGATCCCGGACCGATGCAAGTGAATGGGTCCGCATCCGTAAACAGAGTGCGCTTGGTTGGTACCTGTGCATTGCAGACCTCAATTTGCAGTCCGCAGCACAGGCACAGGACACACACGTTCGTTTGCGTGAGCCCTTACTGAAAGGCAGGGAAGTAACGG
>JAKVIS010003636.1:0-16410 GCA_033119425.1 Bufotes viridis
TTTAGATGGTCAGATCAGCAGCAGGCCCTCACCCCTAATGTTTTAGAGGGTCACCAGCAGGCCCTTGCTCCTAATGTTTTTGAGGGTCACCAGCAGGCCATCAATTATAATTTTTCAAGGGTGTGTATGATGCCCTCTTTTATGTGTAACAAAGGGTGTATTGGAGTGCCGATTCCTTGTAATTTTTGGCAGCCTTTTCACTTGCAGTACATAGGCTTTATGAGTATAGGAGCCCCACTACCTGAACAATTGTACCACAATGTGAATGAGGCCCTCCTTTATGTGAAATACAGGTTGTATCGGAGTGCCTCTTCCTTGTAATTTTTGGCAGTACTTGCACTTTATATACAAGTAAGTATACAGGAAAGAATGTTTCCTAACAATTTTTCCTCTAAAATCGATTTTATCTTCGGTTTTGTACGTATTATTCTCAGTCTGTAAAAGTGACGTACTACTTGGACAACATCGTTCCCAACAGCGACCTGGGAGTCTAAGATACATCCAGACATCCTCCCTATGCTTTTCCCAAACCATTTCAGTGGTGTTTCCATCAATTTCAGACCTTTTCCTGTGAACCAGACACCCTCCCCTCTTCAGAGCAGGGGGTGCTTGGTTTAATGCTCTGGTTCTCGCATTGACCTCCATTGTGCTCTGGTGCTCTATAGAGCACCCGAGCATCTTAGTGTTCTACTCGAGCACCAGAGCACTTAGGTGCTCAATCAACACTAAAAAGTATCATAACTCAATAACAGAGACTAAGTTCAACAAAAGAAAAACATTGCTTTAATCAAGTGAACTACAGTTATGTGACTATACAAACAGCTGGACTGGGAGGCTGCTGGTGACAGACTCTCTTGAAGTAACTAAAAGTAGTTGTCTACTCTAAAGTTACCTACGGTACACAGGTTGTGTATTTGTATGCAGAAAATTTGCATGAAATTCGCATCAACACTGCATAACAAAGTACACAACAAGCTACACATAAATTAACATTATATATATTGTAATTTTAGTGTGTTTTTTATGCGTTTTTTGTTGCTGATTCTTAAAATAGTATGTAACTTGTAATCATATTCTAGAATGCTAAGCTAATACTGAAGCCACTAAACTAATAGATCTAAACTAAGTTGCACGTGTAAATATGTGGGTGTGGGTTTTCCCAACAGATACTATGTGTTGATGCCATTTCAGATCATCAGATATGCCTTGTATCAGAAAATTCTGATTGTCAGGGTTCATGTGCTGAGACCCCCAAAGACACTAGCATAAAACATTGTTCTCAAAGACAGGTCTAGAACTCCATCATTAAATTAGCAGTTGGAAATCCTGAAGCCTATATACTGTTTACACACATGTATCCTCCCTTTAGTAAACTACTATGACATTACATAGTATATTCCTATCAGTTAAACTGCTGGGACAGGCAGACTTCAGTCAGCTATGCTTCTGTTACATGTAAAAAGGGTTTCAGTTAATCAGTTAAGTCAACTGCAATTATAGTCCCAGACCTGGGGTTACTACAAATGGTTTAATGGTGTGCATTTATTTTATTTCAATGTTTGTCTCCTGGCTATTATGGGCTCTCATAAGCCGTCCAAAACAGATCAGTTTTGCTCTAATGCATTCTGAATGGAAAAGGATCCGCTTAGAATGCATCAGTTTGCCTCCGTTTAGTCACCATTCCGCTCTGGAGGCTGTCCATCCTAGGATGAGAAGCGAGATGGATCGGTCCTAACACACAATGTAAGTCAATGAGGACAGATCTATTTTCTCTGACACAATAGAAATTGATCCGTCTTGGCTATATAAGACATATACAACCGGATCCGTTCATGACGGATGCATGCGGTTGTATTATTGTTACCGAAGCGTTTTTGCAGATCCATGACGGACACGCAAAAAAAAGTGTGAAAAAATTACGAATATTCTAAAAAACTAATATAAAACACTATATTCTACAGTGCTAGATATTCTTGTTTTAGAATATTCGCATTACGAGAATATTACACTTTTTCGCATAGGAGAAAAAAAAATATTTTCTCTTATGCAAAAAATCGTCAATATAATATTTGCATAATGCGAATATTCTGAAACACACATATATAGCACTATAGAATATAGTGCTATATATTTTTTTTTAGAATATTTGTCAATTTTTCTAATTTTATGTGAAAAATCATTGGCCCAAAAGCAACTTAACCAGGGAGGAATCATGACTTCAGATGGAAAAAAAAAAATAATATTCTAAAGAACAAATATATAGCACTATATTCTATTGTGCTATATATTCGGGTGTTAGAATATTCGCATCGAGCGAATATTACATTGCCGATTTTTCGTACAAGAAAAAAAAATAATAATGAAGAATATTCTAATTCACTACAGACTACAATATTGCAGCCTTCTCACATTGGCCCACAAGCAAGAAGTAGGTAGGTATACTAGGTAATAGGTTCAGATGAAAAACGGATATTAATTTTTACGAATATATATCACTGTATTCGAAATATTCGCACATTTTCAAAGTGCCGATATTCACGATAAAAATTCGAAATTCGAATATTCCCGCTCAACACTATTCATCTTGTGCAATGAGGAGAGAGCATGCAATATGCGAGCTCTTCTCTTCTCTCGTTCTAGGATTGGTCGGTGTCTCAGTGCTCAAAACCCCACCGATCAAAACATTTTTGTTATCTCTTTTTGGTATCTCTCTATGACATAAAATGTTTTTGGTAAAGTTAGCGACCTCTTAGGCCTCTTGCACACGACCGTATGGTTTTTTTATTGTTTTGCGGTCCGTTTATAATGGATCCGGTTTTCCGTTTTTTGCTTCCGTTGTGTTTCCATTTCGGTTCCATTGTTCCGTTCCGTTTTTCTGTATGGCATATACAGT
Source organism: Bufotes viridis (assembly GCA_033119425.1). Lineage (NCBI taxonomy): Eukaryota > Metazoa > Chordata > Amphibia > Anura > Bufonidae > Bufotes > Bufotes viridis. Next base: position 2,894 of record JAKVIS010003636.1, read on the forward strand.
ATACAGTAATTCCATAATAAAATTGGGCTGGTCTTAAAATTTTCAATAGATTGTTCAGCAAAAACAGCATGGATACAGAAGACATACAGATTCCTTTCCGTATGCTTTCCATTTTTTTTGCGGACCCATTGACTTGAATGGAGCCACTGAACGTGATTTGCAGACAAGAATAGGACATGAAGAAGTAATGGAGGATGGGGCACTCTTACACAAGGGATAACAGGGATAAAATTTAAAGCAATATTTAATCCACTAATACATAGTAGAGATAAAAAGATACATATAATATACGAATAAAAAAGTGGTAAAGTGCACGTGCAGTAGTGACGGGAGCCTAATCGGTAAATAGGGTCCAATCAACTTTCTGATAGAAAAAACTCTCCGAGAGTGTACAGTAGCAGAAGGAGACTGAGAATGTGCCAGTATTAGTAGATGTCGCCTACAGAATTAATAACTGTTCATCATCTCTAGTGGGTGGCTGTCCAAAATAATCCACATGAACCATTAAAGATTCGGACTGCGTCCCGTTCTTCAAATAAATAGATTGTGCGGCGTCCCGCTAAAAGTATGGTTAAGAATCGCGATTCAAAAATGTGGTTATCCACTGGGTGGATCTTACCGGAGGTATACAGTCTATCATTCCATGTGATGTTCCGATCTCACTAGCGTGCAGCTTGGGGAGTAGTATCCTCCGTACCTCACTTGGCGTTGCACGTGCGGGGCTCGCGTGTAGAAGGGCTCCCGATTATGCCAACGTCATCTGGTGGGTTCAGGGGTCACAATGGATGGTTGTTGCTCGTCTTCCGGTAAGTTGGAAAGGTGGAAAGAAATCCTAGTATTGGATTCAATAACTCATGGGATAAAAACCAAACGCGTTTCGGGGTATATAAGGATTAAAAGCACCCCTTCATCAGTGGTGAAAGTATCCCAATGAATACCCCTCCTTTATAGGCATTATGGAGGGAAGGAAAAACTGGAATGGATTCATGTTCCAGACTGGATGGTTCCGTGCAAAATGTTGGTGTTTTTTTTAAAAATAAAAAATGTATATTTCAAGGGAGAGTACGATGGAGGCATGTTATTATAAATATTCAATCAGAAGAAATTCAAAGGGGGTTCAGATGTCGATGCGGAGGAGTTACAGACAGTCTTAATGATGAGAGGTCATCAGAACTCCTATATAGTTCTTTATCTCTGTGCTGCAATCTAGCATTGCATACATATTGCATACAGTTGTAGTCTCAGTATGTCTTGTTCTAAAGGGGTAGAAAACGCATGTAGGTGCATCTGCGGTTTCGATGCGTTTTTGTGTTATTCTTCATATTTTTCGTTAGAAAGTATTCAAACACATTCAAGAAAATTCAAAAAAATTTGGACATTGCCATAGAAGATAAAATGGAGTAGGATATTAACATAAAATATCAATTCAGTACAACAGTTCATAAAAAATTCATAAAAATTATTCATATAAATAGTGGTCATGGAGGAGATGGCTTGGCATGGATATATGTGAGAAGATAACACAGTTCAGACATTTCTATCATTACTCTTATAGTGTTCCATATCTCTGCATTGCATATAGTTATCTCCAAGGATTTTTGCCATATAGTCACTGTCTAATATGAAGCTTAATCGCAATGTTTAAGAATACTGTCGAATACGGCGCATCTCTATGTGTCTGTGTTTTTAGTGCGGTTATGGTGCGCTTAGAGTGCGTTTTCAGTATCTTTGGCTGAAAAGGACATGTGTGGGTATTAGGTTGTTTCATCAACGGGGGTGTGGGACATAATAATAAAGATAAAACATATGATAGGTAAAACATGTTGAAGTGTGGGAAACATAGGAGTATGGAAGTAAAGGAGGTTAGGTGGACCATAAGGATAAACTTGGAGGCCTTCGTATTCATGGCTGTCTGTTTTGGTCTACTGGAGAGTAAGGTGGGTAGGTGCCCCCCACCAAAGCACAACCGGATGGCAAGAAACTTTACAACCACGGTTGGTGTCGGTGGAGGGCACCCACCCTCTGGAGTCTACAGGAAACCGAATAATTCAAATTCAGCGTTTAGGCCTTTTGGGAGGAGGCTATTAAATTCATAAATACGCTTTGTCTCTAGTCGTGAACTCTTTTCAGTATGATTGCCTCCTATAAAGGAGGGGTATTCATTGGGATACTTTCACCACTGATGAAGGGGTGCTTTTAATCCTTATATACCCCGAAACGCGTTTGGTTTTTATCCCATGAGTTATTGAATCCAATACTAGGATTTCTTTCCACCTTTCCAACTTACCGGAAGACGAGCAACAACCATCCATTGTGACCCCTGAACCCACCAGATGACGTTGGCATAATCGGGAGCCCTTCTACACGCGAGCCCCGCACGTGCAACGCCAAGTGAGGTACGGAGGATACTACTCCCCAAGCTGCACGCTGGTGAGATCGGAACATCACATGGAATGATAGACTGTATACCTCCGGTAAGATCCACCCAGTGGATAACCACATTTTTGAATCGCGATTCTTAACCATACTTTTAGCGGGACGCCGCACAATCTATTTATTTGAAGAACGGGACGCAGTCCGAATCTTTAATGGTTCATGTGGATTATTTTGGACAGCCACCCACTAGAGATGATAAACAGTTATTAATTCTGTAGGCGACATCTACTAATACTGGCACATTCTCAGTCTCCTTCTGCTACTGTACACTCTCGGAGACTTTTTTCTATCAGAAAGTTGATTGGACCCTATTTACCGATTAGGCTCCCGTCACTACTGCACGTGCACTTTACCACTTTTTTATTCGTATATTATATGTATCTTTTTATCTCTACTATGTATTAGTGGATTAAATATTGCTTTACATTTTATCCCTGTTATCCCTTGTGTAAGAGTGCCCCATCCTCCATTACTTCTTCATATTCAGCCTCTCTGTAGATCCGTGGTGAATCTACTGGTTGGGTGCACCTTATCAGGTGTTTTTCCATTCTAGTGCGACATTACAATCAATTTCAAGAATAGGACATGGTCTATATTTAAATGGAACAGAAAAACGGAAAAACGGAAATGGAAGGCATACGGAGACACTTCAGTATTTTTTGCAGACCCATTGAAGTGAATGGTTCAGTATACTGTCAGTATACTGAACTGAAAAAACTGCCAGTATACGGTCCGCAAAATACTGTAGTGTGCAAGGGGCCTTAAAAATTGAGGCATAAGAGGCTGTTCTTGTTTTTTACATAACTAATTCAAATATGATTGTTTAATATTAGATCAGAAGAGGAGATGACAACTTTTATGCGTTTTATGGACTCAACATGGAATCTTTGTGGAAAAGATATTGTACAAGCTTTTGACCTCTCTGAGTTCCACACAGTCTATGATCTTGGAGGTAATAATAATTGTTATATTATTTTACTGGTCAAGAGAATTTTATCAATTACATCTCTGTAAATAATACTTCTATAGTCATCAAACAGAGAGGTGCAGGAATGTCTCTCTTACTGAAAACAATTTTAGCAGTATACGTACATAAAAAGCTGTACATTAAAATACATAATTATATACAATAAAATAACAGGCCTGCTGGTAGTTATGGACCGAGAAAATGTTTTGTATTTCTGGGCAGTGCTGTCCATTTTCTCTTTCACTTTTCAACATGAACCTGCCTCCTAGTAGCTGCAATGCTATTATAAACAGTAATATATATATAGAGCTATATACAGATATATATATATATATATATATATATATATATATATTTTTTTTTTTTTTTCTTCCAACTTACACTGAAAAATACCCCTTTCTCTTATAGGATGTACAGGAAGTCTTGCAAAGCAACTTGTATCTACATATAAGGAGTCAACAGTCACCATTATGGACCTGCCAAAAGTTGTGCAAGCAGCTAAGAAGCATTTTGTAACAGATAAAGAGCAGCAGATATATTTCCTTGAAGGTGCAGTATATAAAAGAAAGAAATGACAGCAAAGGATAACATCTTATATTCATGTATTGTTTTTCTTACTCTACATTCAGAGTGTATGGATACATAAAATTAGGAATTGCTCTTAATGCAGCTTCCTAATATACATGTAACAAAGCCATAAATGTGGCTAAGATATTATTTAAAACTATATTCACAGGTGTTGTACTGTATTTGTGTATAAATAGTTAGTATATATATATTTATATATATATATATATATATATATATATATATATATATACACTCACCTAAAGAATTATTAGGAACACCTGTTCTATTTCTCATTAATGCAATTATCTAGTCAACCAATCACATGGCAGTTGCTTCAATGCATTTAGGGGTGTGGTCCTGGTCCAGACAATCTCCTAAACTCCAAACTGAATGTCAGAATGGGAAAAAAAAAGGTGATTTAAGCAATTTTAAGCGTGGCATGGTTGTTGGTGCCAGACAGGCCGGTCTGAGTATTTCACAATCTGCTCAGTTACTGGGATTTGTACGCACAACCATTTCTAGGGTTTACAAAGAATGGTATGAAAAGGGAAAAACATCCAGTATGCGGCAGTCCTGTGGGTGAAAATGCCTTGTTGATGCTAGAGGTCAAAGGAGAATGGGCCGACTGATTCAAGCTGATAGAAGAGCAACATTGACTGAAATAACCACTCATTACAACCGAGGTATGCAGCAAAGCATTTGTGAAGCCACAACACGCACAACCTTCAGGCGGATGGGCTACAACAGCAGAAGACCCCACCGGGTACCACTCATCTCCACTACAAATAGGAAAAAGAGGCTACAATTTGCACAAGCTCACCAAAATTGGACTGTTGAAGACTAGAAAAATGTTGCCTGGTCTGATGAGTCTCGATTTCTGTTGAGACATTCAAATGGTAGAGTCCGAATTTGGCGTAAACAGAATGAGAACATGTATCCATCATGCCTTGTTACCACTGTGCAGGCTGGTGGTGGTGGTGTAATGGTGTGGGGGATGTTTTCTGGGCACACTTTACACCCCTTAGTGCCAATTGGCCATCGTTTAAATGCCACGGGCTACCTGAGCATTGTTTCTGACCATATCCATCCCTTCATGACCACCATGTACCCATCCTCTGATGGCTACTTCCAGCAGGATAATGCACCATGTCACAAAGCATTAATCATTTCAAATTGGTTTCTTGAACATGACAATGAGTTCACTGTACTAAAATGGCCCCCACAGTCACTAGATCTCAACCCAATAGAGCATCTTTGGGATGTGGTGGAACGGGAGCTTCGTGCCCTGGATGAGTATCCCTCACATCTCTATCAACTGCAAGGTGCTATCCTATCAATATGGGCCAACATTTCTAAAGAATGCAATCAGCACCTTGTTGAATCAATGCCACGTAGAATTAAGGCAGTTCTTAAGGCAAAAGGGGGTCCAAAACCGTATTAGTATGGTGTTCCTAATAATTCTTTAGGTGAGTGTATATATATTAATAACACATTGCGGAAACTGAACTGAAACATATGCTGTGTGTGCTTATGACCTTTTTCAAATTATCCATCCATCATGTAGTGGTGGTATAAATAAACTGTGCAACACATAAGCATTACAGAAGCTTTTATGAGATTCTATCCTAAATCCACCAGCCTTAATACAGAGTTAGTTCCCCCTTTGCAGCTAAAACAGTACCCACTGTTTTACAAGGCTTTTGTCTGAAGGAATTTCTGCCTATTCATCCTGAAGAGCATTTTTGAGGCTAGACCAGGGATGGGCAAACTCGGCCCTCCAGCTTTTGTAAAACTACAATTCCCACCATGCCCTGCTGTAGGCTGATAGCTATAAGCAGTCTTTGCATGCTGGGAGTTGTAGTTTTGCTCCAATTGCCCTGAAAGTTTATATATAACCCCCTCTAGCCTCCTAGGACACAGAATTTTGGAAAAAATGTGTTGTCTATTTTCCTTTATTTTTCTTTAACCCTTCCCCCCTCCCTAGCTCTCGAATGCAATGACAGTAATAGTAAATGATGTCTGAGTGACACTGACATACATAGCTATGGGTTAATGGATGTTACACAGCTTTAATATACAGCGTGTTTTTAAAAAAAAGCAGGTGATGTTTAACCCCTACACTACTGAGCCACTTTTGACCTTAAATTCCAAGCAGATTTTTGCAAATCTGACATGTCACTTTATGTGGTAATAACTTTAAAACATTTTTACTTATCCAGGCCATTCTGAGAATGTTTTCTCGTCACATATTGTACTTCATGACAGTTGTAAAATTGAGTCAAATAATTTCATTTTTATTTATAAAAAATACCAAATTTACCCAAACATTTTTAATAATTATCTGCTTTTAAAACAGATTATTACTTTACATTTCCCATATTTCTACTTTATGTTTGGATCATTTTATGAATGCTGTTTTATTATTATGTATTTTACAAGCAAATCTTTAAATGGTTTCAGAAAATTTCCAAAACCCACTTTTTAAGGACCAGTTCAGGTCTGAAGTCACTTTTTGAGGCTTACATAATAGAAACCACCCAATGACCCCATTTTAGAAACTACACCCCCGAAGGTATTCAAAACTGAGTCTACAAAACTTTGTTAACCCATTAGGTGTTGCACAAGAATGAATGGAAATGGAGATAAGATTTCAGAGTTTTACTTTTTTGACAGATATTCCATTTTAATCCATTGTTCCCAGTAACAAAGCAAGTGTTAATAGCCAAACAAAATTCAATATTTATTGCACTCTTTCTGTAGTTCACAGAAACATCCCATATGTGGTTGTAAACTGTTGTATGGGCACACAGCAGGGAGCGGAAGGAAAGGAACGCCATATGGCTTTTGGAAAGCAAATTTCACTGGGATAATTTTAAGCTGCCATGTCAAATTTGAAGACCTCCTGATCCACCACTAGAGTAGTAACTCCAAAAAAAGACCCCATTTTGGAAACTACGGGATAAGGTGGCAATTTTGTTGGTACTATTTTAGGGTAGATATGATATTTGGTTGCTCTATATCATACTTTTTGTGAGGCAAGGTAACAAAAAATAGCTGTTTTGGCACTGTTTTTAATTTTTGTTATTTACAATATTCACCTTAACCATATCCCGACCGCCTAACACAGGGATGCGTCCCGCGGGCGACCGAGATGTTCCTCCTGGATGCATCGGCGCGTCATCTCGCGAGACGCAAGATGACGTGCTGATGCCGCTGCGCAGTGCGCGGCGGTAAAAGATTCAGAAGAAGTTGGTCATCAGCCTGCCAGTGATCAGCGCTGGCAGGCTAATGACTTTTAAAAAATGCAATCTAACACATTATATTTATAAATATAATGTGTTAAATGGCTTCTGTGCTCACTGCTGGGTCCTTTTCGTCGGTTGGTCCCAGCAGAGAGCACATGTGACTGTGAGTACACCCCAATTAAACCCTTGATCACCCTTGTCAATCACTAGTGAAAGGGAAAAAAGTGATCAGTGTAAACTGTCACTTTTTTTTTCACTAGTATTGACTGTTGGGTTTAGTTTAGTTTTCAGGCCCCTTTAGGCAGTCAGTTAGCGCCCACCGCACCACATTCGCTGATTAGCATAGCGCTAATTAGCATTGGTACTTTATAGTATCTGTAAGTGATCAGAACTGATCACAGTCAGATCTATAATAGTAATAGTGTCACCTTAGTCACCCTTCACCCAAAACGCAGTGTTTGCCCTATCAGGCCTAATCGGTTGCCCACACGTGCATTCACCAACGCCCGCCCCGCCGCAGCGGAAATTTTTTTTTTTATCACTGCACAATCACTACACAAGTGCTACGGCGATAAAAAAAATCCGTTTTGACATTTTTTATCAATCGCAGCGGCTTCCTGTACTTCGCTAGCCTCCCATTTGTAAGACAGGCTTGCTTTTTTTCTTGGGTAGTCTCAGGGAATAGCCCCTAAATTTAGTTGTCCAAATGGCAAGTAAGGGGTATTCTTCTGAAGAGGCCTACAGGCTTCTGACCCAGTCGGATTAAGAATGGGAATCCTTAGAATACAAATCTGTAGAAAGCAGTGGCAGTCTGACCCAAAGTTCGGACGATGAGGTTGAGGTCCCTGATACCACCAGGCGTACCCGGCCCTGTGTTGCTAGACCACAGATTGTGCAGGATCTGCTTCAAAGGCAGCAGAGTGGGGCTGGCGCTGTCGGATTACGTGATGAGGCATACACCAGCAGCGCAGCCAATCCTGGACCTAGTACCAGCACTGCCGTAGAACATGGTGAAGTGGTGAGCACCAGAAGGGCAGTTGAAGCTGGTACGGTGGCACGTGCAGTAGTTCCCCCATCGCAGCAACCGCACAGACAGGCCCGTGTAGCCCCTAGAGTCCCTGAGGTGCTGGCAAACCCTGATTGGCAGCCCCCATCTTCAGCCGCACCAGAAGTTCCCCCTTTCACCGCCCAGTCAGGAGTTCGGGTTGAGACAGATCAGATCAGATCGTCACTGCGGTTTTTTGAGCTGTTCTTCACTGCGGATCTCTTTGACCTAGTCATGGCAGAAACAAACCGGTATGCCACTCAATTTATAACCGCCAACCCGGGAAGCTTTTTATGCCCAGTCTTTCCGGTGGAAACCCGTCCAAGTTTCCGAAATTAAAACTTTTCTGGGCCTTCTCCTCAACATGGACCTGACAAGCATGAATTGCGGTCATGTAGCATCCCCACTGAGGGGACAGCAGGAGATGCTAGTGATGGAGAGGCAGACACGTGGGTCCTCTGGGGCACACTCTTGTTGTAGGGACACAGGCTAGATATTGGGTGAGGTGCCCTTGGTGTTGTGATTTAACGTGCCTATAGCTAGGTCCCTTAAGGTTCGTGACGCCAGTGCCGGTAACGGTGGCACACCGATTGACAGTGGGAATAATGAAGGTGCAGACACTTGAAGTGAAACAGAACTCTTGAAACAGCATACACAGCATCCTTGTAGTTCCACAGAAGACAATTGGTACACAGCAGGCTTTACAGTACATAGGCAGGTATCTCTTGGCAAGGTATACAGAGGGTTAATCAGAACTCACAGTACAGGCTGAACTCCACAGATTCCTGACTGGTAAAAACATCCAAGGCCCGTATGCCCTATTGCTGGCTTTATCCTTGGGGAATATTATAGCACCTCCTCTGGTTTTCTATAGTACCTCTTGCACTAACTTTTCCTTCTTCCGCCTCTCAGCTTTGCTTCTAACTGGTTTCTGTTGATGGCACTGCTCGTTCTCCCTCTGCTACAGAGCAGGGTCCTCCTCAGACTCCCAGGTCTGGACTGACTTTCACAGGCTCGTGGGCTAGATTTCAGGTTATAGGTGCATGACCTGGACTAAACTTCACAGGTTCATGGCCTTTACTAGACTTCACAGGTTCATGGCCTGGACTAAACTTCACAGGTTCATGGCCTGGACTAGACTAACTTTTCCCTGACTGGGCCTTAATATATAAACTAGGGCTCCCTAGCTCCCTCTACTGACCTAGAGCAGGAATGACATCCCTAGCATGCCTGTACATAGCAATACATTCACAGTAACAGGTTTTCACAGTGTTCATTTTATCGAAGAAGACCCATCTCCCCACAGGGGGGGGAACAACATGACCCTTGTGACCCTTCTGTAGTGCCCACCATCACGGAGTGGGACACTACAGTCATATTTGTCCACGAACCCAATTCATCACATGCCCATGTACTCTGCTGCCATGTCCAGGACACGATTTGAGACCATCCTGTATTTCCTGCACTTTAGTGACAACAGCACCTCTCGTACCAGAGGCCACCCAGATTTTCACCGGCTCCACAAAATGTGGCCCCTCATAGACCACTTTAACACCAAATTTGCATATTTGTATACCCCTGAGAAAACATCTGCATAGACGAGTCCCTAATACATTTTACCGGGCGCATTGGCTTCAAACAATATATCCCAAGCAAGAGCACCCGGTATGGGGTCAAATTGTATAAGCTCTGTGAAAGGGCCACAGGCTATACGTACAAATTTCGCTTCTATGAGGGTAAAGATCAGACCCTGGAGCTGGTCGGTTGCCCTGACTACCTGGGGAGCAGTGGGAAGACAGTCTGGCACTTGGTGTCACCCTTAATTGGCAAGGGGTACCACCTTTATGTGGACAATTTCTACACAAGTGTGCCCCTCTTCAGACATTTGTTCCTAGAACAGATTGGATGCTGTGGCACCGCGCGACCTAGGCGCCGGGGCTTCCCCAAATGGCTCGTTACCACCTGTCTTGCAAGGAGGGAGAGGGCTGCCTTGTGTAACGAAGAACTGCTCGCGGTGAAATGGAGAGACAAGCCTGATGTTTACATGCTCTCCTCCATTCACGCAGACATGACAATCCAAATTGAACGGGCAACCAGTGTCATTGAAAAGCCCCTCTCGGTCCACGGCTATAATTTGCTCATGGGAGGGGTGGACTTCAATGACCGGATGTTGGCTCCTTATTTACTCTCCTGCAGGACCAGACACTGGTATAAGAAGGTGTCTGTATACCTAATTCAAAGTAAGGCTGGGAGAACAGGATCCTTCCTCAAATTTCCGGAAAAGATCATTGAGAACCTCCTGTATGCAGGAGGTTCCGTGGCCCCAACTACCAGTGTAGTGAGCCGTCTACACGAGCAACATTTCCCCAGTGTCGTTGCTGGTACCTCAAACCAACCGCCACCCCGAAAACAGGAGTGGAATAAGGCGTGACACCCACTATTTCTGTCCTTACTGCCCTGACCACCCTGCCCTATGCTTAGGGGAGTGTTTCCGGAAGTACCACACTCAGGTACACTTAGGGATGTAGGGACCGCAGTACACAGGTAGATTTTACACAAGGGTCTTTCAGGATACTAGGTTGCCCAATACTAGGTTGCCCCCAAAACACATTGCCCAACTTCTTCTGAGTACAGCGATACCACATGTGTGACACTTTTTTGCAGAAAAGATGCGCAAAGGGGTCCTAATTCCAATGAGTACCTTTAGGATTTCACAGGGCATTTTTACGCATTTGGATTCCAAACTACTTCTCACGCTTTAGAGACCCCTAAAATGCCAGGGCAATATAAATACCCCACAAGTGACCCCATTTTAGAAAGTAGACACACCAAGGTATTCCGTGAGGGGTATGGTGAGTTCATGTAAAATTTTATTTTTTGTCACAAGTTAGTGGAATATGAGAATTCACTTTCCGCTAACTTCCATAAACTCACTATGCCCATCAGCGAATACCTTAGGGCAGGCATCCTCAAACTGCGGCCCTCCAGCTGTTGCAAAACTACAACTCCCAGCATGCCCGAACGGCCTACAGGTATCAGCCTACAGCAGGGCATTGTGGGAGTTGTAGTTTTACAACAGCTGGAGGGCCGGAGTTTGAGGATGCATGCCTTAGGGTGTCTACTTTCTGAAATGGGGTCATTTGTGGGGTGTTTCTACTGTCTGGGCATTGTAGTACCTCAGGAAACATGACAGGTGCTCAGAAAGTCAAAGTGCGGAAATTCACTTTTTTGCACCATAGTTTGTAAACGCTATAACTTTTACCCAAACCAATAAATATACACTTATTGCATTTTTTTTATCAAAGAAAATTTATATAGAAATGTATTTTTTTTTTGATGACCGAGCAATAAACCGTGAAAGTAGTGTAGCGCAGAATTGTAAAAAGTGGTCTGGTCATTAAGGGTGTTTAAGCTAGGGGGGCTGAGGTGGTTAAAGGTTAGATCATGTGGTATTTTTATAAAGCAGGTTGTTACGGACGCGACAATACAAAATATGTATACTTTTTTTGGTTTGTTTCAGTTTTACATAATAAAGCATTCCCTTACGTCCTACCAGCAGCACAGATGGGGTTAACCACCCCCCGTGGACTGGCAGGAATGGTGGAATGTTTAATGAGCCCAAGACTAATAACTCAATTAAAAAATTTAGTATCTTCTTAAAATGAGGAAGTCAACCCCCAGCCCACTGTGTTTTTTTCTGTCCTCCCGGACAGGTGGGCTAGGCGGTTTGTTCCCCCCTTTCTTATCGAAAGTGCGGGGAGCCTTCTTTCCGTTTGGGTAACGCGTTGCCCTTACCTGGGTACCTTGTCAGTTTGGCCGGCAGCTTATCTGCTGCTGGCCCCGCGCAGTTGCGCCTGGCTGGGGTATTTTGGCGTCGTCCTCGGTCCAGGATTCTCGGTCCCTGGGCCCTGCCATCTTCCGGAGGTGACGCGGGGATTCTCCTTTTGCCTCACTCCCGGGTAATCCCGCCGCGATTTTTTCAGGCCCGATTTTTTTTATAGATGCGACTTTTTATCGCAGATGCTTTTTTTTTTTTTTTTTTGCGTTTTCATGCAAAAATGTTAAGTATTTTTTTCTTATGCTTCATCCTGTGGAGGATTTACTGGGGGAAGGGTGGATTGGCTATCCCTCCCCTTTCCATATTTTAGGAAGCTGTGTGCTCCAGTTCGGTCTCTGGCTGCATATGCTTTTTCAGCTAGCTCCCAGTCCTAAAATTGGTGTTGTAACCACTTGTGGTGTTCTTTTCCTCCGGTCCTCAGCTGCCTCCGGTCTGTTTTTCTACCTTTCCTGCATAGATAGGTGGTTTACAAATGTTCTACTTCCCTTTTTCCCGCAGTGATGTCTTCTCCGCGGGATTCGGAAGGCAGGAAAGTGGATTCCAGGAGGAAGCATCTATCCTGCTACCATTGCAGCGGTCAACTGTTTTTTTAAGCTGATCATACCTGCACTTGTGAGATCACAGAAGGTAAACAGCTTAATGCTGGGCAAATACCAGCTTGGGAGACCTCTGTCCCAGTACAGGGACCTTCTTGGTCTCCTTAGTTTCTTCCTCCTCGGATGAGGAGGAGCTGACGTCATGTTTTTCCCCCCTGAAAAGACACAGAAATTGCTCAAGTCCATCAGGTCGGGGGACCATGATGTTGACCGTGGGGAGCCTCATGTCTTCAAAGCAGATGAGACCCTCCTTTCTGTCATGTTTACAGATTGGAAAAAACCTGGAGGGTCCAGTTTTAACAAATAAATTTTAATCCATTTTCCCGATGGCTAAACCCTTGGTGGATTCATGGGATCTATTCCCAAGGTGGACATGGCTATTGCCAAGTTGTCCTAGCGCACTTTGGTTCCTGCAGACGATGGGTCTAGCCTGCAGGACCCCCTTACAGAGTGCACACTAAGATGGGGTCATACGGCAGCTGCGGCTTCCGCTTCCACAGCCATAGCGGCTTCTTAAGTCTCTACATTCCTCCGGTCTCGCCTGAATCAAATTCAAGTTGACGTGAACCAGAGGGTTTTTCCAGGACGACATACTGGCTGCCTTCAAGACCATCAACCTGGCAACCCACTTCTTGTGTGATACCGCACAGCTCCAGTTGAAGCTAGCGAGGGAGCCTCCCTGCTAGCAAAGCTGCCCTGGGAATGAGGCCAGACACAGATCCTTGCTCCTGAAGCTAAGCAGCAGGTCTGTGGCTGTTGGGAGACCAAGTGCACCTTTGGCGCCCTGTGACAAAATTATCAAATGATGTCAGGGGCCTAT
>JAKVIS010003637.1:0-16372 GCA_033119425.1 Bufotes viridis
TTTCACCCCAGAACAAAATATATGTTTTGGCGGACACTATTATAGTTTGCCAGCCAGTGCTGGGACACCAGATTTAGGGGATTGCTATTTTGGCAAGTGATTTTCACCCCAGAACAAAATATATCTTTTGGCAGGCACTATTATAGTTTGCCAGCCAGTGCTGAGACACCAGATTTAGGGGATTGCTATTTTGGCAATTGAATTTCACCCCAGAACAAAATATATGTTTTGGCAGGCACTATTATAGTTTGCCAGCCAGTGCTGGGACACCAGATTTAGAGGATTGCTATTTTGGCAAGTGATTTTCACCCCAGAATAAAATATATGTTTTGGCGGACACTATTACAGTTTGCCAGCCACAGCTGTGACACCAGATTTATGGTATTGCTATTTTGGCAATTGAATTTCACCCCAGAACAAAATATATGTTTTGGCGGACACTATTATATTTTGCCAGCCAGTGCTTGGACACCAGATTTAGGGGATTGCTATTTTGGCAAGTGAATTTCACACCAGAAACAAAACATATGTTTTGGCGGAAACTATTATAGTTTGCCAGCCACAGCTGTGACACCAGATCTTTGGTATTGCTATTTTGGCAATTGAAATTCACCCCAGAACAAAATATATGTTTTGGCAGACACTATTATAGTTTGCCAGCCTGGGCTGGGACACCAGATTTAGGGGATTGCTATTTTGGCAATTGAATTTCATCCCAGAACAAAATATATGTTTTGGTGGACACTATTATAGTTTGCCAGCCAGTGCTTGGACACCAGATTTAGGGGATTGCTATTTTGGCAAGTGAATTTCACACCAGAAACAAAATATATGTTTTGGCGGAAACTATTATAGTTTGCCAGCCACAGCTGTGACACCAGATTTAGGGGATTGCTATTTTGGCAAGTGAATTTCATCCCAGAACAAAATATATGTTTTGGTTGACACTATTATAGTTTGCCAGCCTGGGCTGGGACACCAGATTTAGGGGATTGCTATTTTGGCAATTGAATTTCATCCCAGAACAAAATACATGTTTTGGCGGACACTATTATAGTTTGCCAGCCAGTGCTGGGACACCAGATTTATGGGATTGCTATTTTGGCAAGTGAATTTCAACCCAGAACAAATTATATGTTTTGGCGGACACTATTATAGTTTGCCAGCCAGTGCTGGGACACCAGATTTAGGGATTGCTATTTTGGCAAGTGATTTTGACCCCAGAACAAAATATATGTTTTGGCGGACACTATTATAGTTTGCCAGCCAGTGATGAGACACCAGATTTAGGGTATTGCTATTTTGGCAATTGAATTTCACCCCAGAACAAAATATATGTTTTGGCAAGCACTATTATAGTTTGCCAGCCAGTGCTGGGACACCAGATTTAGGGATTGCTATTTTTGGCAAGTGATTTTCACCCCAGAACAAAATACTTGTTTTGGCGGACACTATTATAGTTTGCCAGCCACAGCTGTGACACCAGATTTATGGTATTGCTATTTTTGCAATTGAATTTCACCCCAGAACAAAATATATGTTTTGGCAGACACTATTATAGTTTGCCAGCCAGTGCTGGGACACCAGATTTAGGGGATTGCTATTTTGCCAAGTGATTTTCACCCCAGAACAATATATATATTTTGGCAGGCACTATTATAGTTTGCCAGCCAGTGCTGAGACACCAGATTTAGGGGATTGCTATTTTGCCAATTGAATTTCACCCCAGAACAAAATATATGTTTTGGCAGGCACTATTATAGCTGGCCAGCCAGTGCTGGGACACCAGATTTAGGGGATTGCTATTTTGGCAATTGAATTTCTCCCCAGAACAAAATATATGTTTTGGCGGACACTATTATAGTTTGCCAGCCAGTGCTGGGACACCAGATTTAGGGGATTGCTATTTTGGCAAGTGATTTTCACACCAGAAACAAAATATATGTTTTGGCGGAAACTATTATAGTTTGCCAGCCACAGCTGTGACACCAGATTTAGGGGATTGCTATTTTGGCAAGTGAATTTCATCCCAGAACAAAATATATGTTTTGGTGGACACTATTATAGTTTGCCAGCCTGGGCTGGGACACCAGATTTAGGGGATTGCTATTTTGGCAATTGAATTTCATCCCAGAACAAAATACATGTTTTGGCGGACACTATTATAGTTTGCCAGCCAGTGCTGGGACACCAGATTTATGGGATTGCTATTTTGGCAAGTGAATTTCAACCCAGAACAAATTATATGTTTTGGCGGACACTATTATAGTTTGCCAGCCAGTGCTGGGACACCAGATTTAGGGGATTGCTATTTTGGCAAGTGATTTTGACCCCAGAACAAAATATATGTTTTGGCGGACACTATTATAGTTTGCCAGCCAGTGATGAGACACCAGATTTAGGGTATTGCTATTTTGGCAATTGAATTTCACCCCAGAACAAAATATATGTTTTGGGAAGCACTATTATAGTTTGCCAGCCAGTGCTGGGACACCAGATTTAGGGGATTGCTATTTTGGCAAGTGATTTTCACCCCAGAACAAAATACTTGTTTTGGCGGACACTATTATAGTTTGCCAGCCACAGCTGTGACACCAGATTTATGGTATTGCTATTTTTGCAATTGAATTTCACCCCAGAACAAAATATATGTTTTGGCAGACACTATTATAGTTTGCCAGCCAGTGCTGGGACACCAGATTTAGAGGATTGCTATTTTGGCAATTGAATTTCACCCCAGAACAAAAAATATGTTTTGGAGGACACTATTATAGCTTGCCAGCCAGTGCTGGGACACCAGATTTAGGGGATTGCTATTTTGGCAATTGAATTTCTCCCCAGAACAAAATATATGTTTTGGCGGACACTATTATAGTTTGCCAGCCAGTGCTGGGACACCAGATTTAGGGGATTGCTATTTTGGCAAGTGATTTTCACCCCAGAACAAAATATATCTTTTGGCAGGCACTATTATAGTTTGCCAGCCAGTGCTGAGACACCAGATTTAGGGGATTGCTATTTTGGCAATTGAATTTCACCCCAGAACAAAATATATGTTTTGGCAGGCACTATTATAGTTTGCCAGCCAGTGCTGGGACACCAGATTTAGAGGATTGCAATTTTGGCAAGTGATTTTCACCCCAGAATAAAATATATGTTTTGGCGGACACTATTATAGTTTGCCAGCCACAGCTGTGACACCAGATTTATGGTATTGCTATTTTGGCAATTGAATTTCACCCCAGAACAAAATATATGTTTTGGCGGACACTATTATAGTTTGCCAGCCAGTGCTTGGACACCAGATTTAGGGGATTGCTATTTTGGCAAGTGAATTTCACACCAGAAACAAAATATATGTTTTGGCGGAAACTATTATCGTTTGCCAGCCACAGCTGTGACACCAGATCTTTGGTATTGCTATTTTGGCAATTGAAATTCACCCCAGAACAAAATATATGTTTTGGCAGACACTATTATAGTTTGCCAGCCTGGGCTGGGACACCAGATTTAGGGGATTGCTATTTTGGCAATTGAATTTCATCCCAGAACAAAATATATGTTTTGGTGGACACTATTATAGTTTGCCAGCCAGTGCTTGGACACCAGATTTAGGGGATTGCTATTTTGGCAAGTGAATTTCACACCAGAAACAAAATATATGTTTTGGCGGAAACTATTATAGTTTGCCAGCCACAGCTGTGACACCAGATTTAGGGATTGCTATTTTGCCAAGTGAATTTCATCCCAGAACAAAATATATGTTTTGGTGGACACTATTATAGTTTGCCAGCCTGGGCTGGTACACCAGATTTAGGGATTGCTATTTTGGCAATTGAATTTCATCCCAGAACAAAATACATGTTTTGGCGGACACTATTATAGTTTGCCAGCCAGTGCTGGGACACCAGATTTATGGGATTGCTATTTTGGCAAGTGAATTTAAACCCAGAACAAATTATATGTTTTGGCGGACACTATTATAGTTTGCCAGCCAGTGCTGGGACACCAGATTTAGGGGATTGCTATTTTGGCAAGTGATTTTGACCCCAGAACAAAATATATGTTTTGGCGGACACTATTATAGTTTGCCAGCCAGTGCTGGGACACCAGATTTAGAGGATTTCTATTTTGGCAAGTGATTTTAACCCCAGAACAAAATATATGTTTTGGAGGACACTATTATAGTTTGCCAGCCAGTGCTGGGACACGAGATTTAGGGGATTGCTATTTTGGCAATTGAATTTCACCCCAGAACAAAATATATGTTTTGGCGGACACTATTATAGTTTGTCAGTGAGTGCTGGGACACCAGATTTAGGGTATTGCTATTTTGGCAAGTGAATTTCACCCCAGAACAAAATATATGTTTTGGTGGACACTATTATAGTTTGCCAGCCTGGGCTGGTACACCAGATTTAGGGGATTGCTATTTTGGCAATTGAATTTCATCCCAGAACAAAATACATGTTTTGGCGGACACTATTATAGTTTGCCAGCCAGTGCTGGGACACCAGATTTATGGGATTGCTATTTTGGCAAGTGAATTTAAACCCAGAACAAATTATATGTTTTGGCGGACACTATTATAGTTTGCCAGCCAGTGCTGGGACACCAGATTTAGGGGATTGCTATTTTGGCAAGTGATTTTGACCCCAGAACAAAATATATGTTTTGGCGGACACTATTATAGTTTGCCAGCCAGTGCTGGGACACCAGATTTAGAGGATTTCTATTTTGGCAAGTGATTTTAACCCCAGAACAAAATATATGTTTTGGAGGACACTATTATAGTTTGCCAGCCAGTGCTGGGACACGAGATTTAGGGGATTGCTATTTTGGCAATTGAATTTCACCCCAGAACAAAATATATGTTTTGGCGGACACTATTATAGTTTGTCAGTGAGTGCTGGGACACCAGATTTAGGGTATTGCTATTTTGGCAAGTGAATTTCACCCCAGAACAAAATATATGTTTTGGCGGAAACTATTTTAGTTTGCCAGTCACAGCTGTGACACCAGATTTATGGTATTGCTATTTTTGCAATTGAATTTCACCCCAGAACAAAATATATGTTTTGGCAGACACTATTAAGGTTTGCCAGCCTGGGCTGGGACACCAGATTTAGGGGATTGCTATTTTGGCAATTGAATTTCATCCCAGAACAAAATATATGTTTTGGCGGACACTATTATAGTTTGCCAGCCACCGCTGTGGCACCAGATTTATGGTATTGCTATTTTGGCATTTGAATTTCACCCCAGAACAAAATATATGTTTTGGCGGACACTATTATATTTTGCCAGCCAGTGCTTGGACTCCAGATTTAGGGGATTGCTATTTTGGCAAGTGAATTTCACACCAGAAACAAAATATATGTTTTGGCGGAAACTATTATAGTTTGCCAGCCAGTGCTGGGACACCATATTTAGGGGATTGCAATTTTGGCAAGTGATATTCACCCCAGAACAAAATATATGTTTTGGCGGACACTATTATAGTTTGCCAGCCACAGCTGTGACTCCAGATTTAGGGATTGCTATTTTGGCAATTGAATTTCATCCCAGAACAAAATATATGTTTTGGCGGACACTATTATAGTTTGTCAGTGAGTGCTGGGACACCAGATTTAGGTATTGCTATTTTGGCAAGTGAATTTCACCCCAGAACAAAATATATCTTTTGGCGGAAACTATTTTAGTTTGCCAGTCACAGCTGTGACACCAGATTTATGGTATTGCTATTTTTGCAATTGAATTTCACCCCAGAACAAAATATATGTTTTGTCAGACACTATTAAGGTTTGCCAGCCTGGGCTGGGACACCAGATTTAGGGGATTGCTATTTTGGCAATTGAATTTCATCCCAGAACAAAATATATGTTTTGGCGGACACTATTATAGTTTGCCAGCCAGTGCTGGGACACCGTATTTAGGGGATTGCTATTTTGGCAAGTGATATTCACCCCAGAACCAAATATATGTTTTGGCGGACACTATTATAGTTTGCCAGCCACCGCTGTGGCACCAGATTTATGGTATTGCTATTTTGGCATTTGAATTTCACCCCAGAACAAAATATATGTTTTGGCGGACACTATTATATTTTGCCAGCCAGTGCTTGGTCTCCAGATTTAGGGGATTGCTATTTTGGCAAGTGAATTTCACACCAGAAACAAAATATATGTTTTGGCGGAAACTATTATAGTTTGCCAGCCACAGCTGTGACACCAGATCTTTGGTATTGCTATTTTGGCAATTGAATTTCCCCCCAGAACAAAATATATGTTTTGCAGACACTATTATAGTTTGCCAGCCTGGGCTGGGACACCAGATTTAGGGGATTGCTATTTTGGCAATTGAATTTCATCCCAGAACAAAATATATGTTTTGGCGGACACTATTATAGTTTGCCAGCCAGTGCTGGGACACCATATTTAGGGGATTGCAATTTTGGCAAGTGATGATAATTACCCCAGAACAAATTATATGTTTTGGCAGACACTATTATAGTTTGCAAGCCAGTACTGGGACACCAGATTTTGGGGATTGCTATTTTGGCAAGTGAATTTCACCCCAGAACAAATTATATGTTTTGGCTGACACTATTATAGTTTGCCAGCCAGTGCTGGGACACCAGATTTAGGGGATTGCTATTTTGGCAATTGAATTTCACCCCAGAACAAAATATATGTTTTGGCGGACACTATTATAGGTTGCCAGCCAGTGCTGGGAAACTAGATTTAGGGGATTGCCATTTTGGCAATTGAATTTCACCCCAGAACAAAATATATGTTTTGGCGGACACTATTATAGGTTGACAGCCAGTGCTGGGACACCATATTTAGGGGATTGCTATTTTGGCAAGTGATTTTCACCCCAGAACAAAATATATGTTTTGGCGGACACTATTATAGGTTGCCAGCCTGGGCTGGGACACCAGATTTAGGGGATTGCTATTTTGGCAAGTGATTTTCACCCCAGAACAAAATATATGTTTTGGCGGACACTATTATAGTTTGCCAGCCACAGCTGTGACACCAGATTTATGGTATTGCTTTCTTGGCAATTGAATTTCTCCCCAGAACAAAATATATGTTTTGGCGGACACTATTATAGTTTGCCAGCCAGTGCTGGGACAACAGATTCAGGGGATTGCTATTTGGCCAATTAAATTTCACCCCAGAACAAAATATAATCTTTTACGGAGAGATTAACACTTGGCCTGCAACAGCTGGGACACCAGATTCAGGGTATTGCTATTTTGGTAAGTCAATTTCACCCCAAAACAAAATTTACCCTTTTACGGACAGATTAACACTTGGCCTGCAACTGCTAGAACACCAAATTTATGGTATTGCTATTTTGGCAATTGAATTTCACCCCAGAACAAAATATATGTTTTGGCGGACACTATTATAGGTAGCCAGCAAGTGCTGGGACACCAGATTTAGGGGATTGCTATTTTGGCAATTAAATTTCACCCCAGAACAAAATATATGTTTTGGCTGACACTAATATAGTTTGCCAGCCAGTGCTGGGACACCAGATTTAAGGAATTGCTATTTTGGCAATTGAATTTCACCCCAGAACAAAATATATGTTTTGGCGGACACTATTATAGTTTGCCAGCCACAGCTGTGACACCAGATTTATGGTATTGCTTTCTTGGCAATTGAATTTCTCCCTAGAACAAAATATATGTTTTGGCGGACACTATTATAGTTTGCCAGCCAGTGCTGGGACAACAGATTCAGGGGATTGCTATTTGGCCAGTTAAATTTCACCCCAAAACAAAATATACCCTTTTACGGACAGATTAACACTTGGCCTGCAACTGCTACAACACTAGATTTATGGTATTGCAATTTTGGCAATTGAATTTCACCCCAGAACAAAATATATTTTTTGGAGGACACTATTCTAGTTTGCCAGCCAGTGCTTGAACACCAGATTTAGGGGATTGCTATTTTGGCAATTGAATTTCACCCCAGAACAAAATATGTGTTTTGGCGAACACTGTTATAGTTTGCCAGCCAGTGCTGGGACACCAGATTTAGGGGTTTACTATTTTGGTAAGTGAATTTCACCACAGAACAAAATATATGTTTTGGCAGACACTATTATAGTTTGCCAGCCTGGGCTGGGACACCAGATTTAGGGGATTGCTATTTTGGCAATTGAATTTCATCCCAGAACAAAATATATGTTTTGGCGGACACTATTATAGGTTGCCAGCCAGTGCTGGGACACCGTATTTAGGGGATTGCTATTTTGGCAAGTGATATTCACCCCAGAACAAAATATATGTTTTGGCGGACACTATTATAGTTTGCCAGCCACCGCTGTGACACCAGATTTATGGTATTGCTATTTTGGCATTTGAATTTCACCCCAGAACAAAATATATGTTTTGGCGGACACTATTATATTTTGCCAGCCAGTGCTTGGACACCAGATTTAGGGGATTGCTATTTTGGCAAGTGAATTTCACACCAGAAACAAAATATATGTTTTGGCGGAAACTATTATAGTTTGCCAGCCACAGCTGTGACACCAGATCTTTGGTATTGCTATTTTGGCAATTGAATTTCACCCCAGAACAAAATATATGTTTTGCAGACACTATTATAGTTTGCCAGCCTGGGCTGCGACACCAGATTTAGGGGATTGCTATTTTGGCAATTGAATTTCATCCCAGAACAAAATATATGTTTTGGCGGACACTATTATAGTTTGCCAGCCACAGCTGTGACACCAGATTTATGGTATTGCTATTTTTGTAATTAAATTTTAACCCCAGAACAAATTATATGTTTTGACAGACACTATGATAGTTTGCAAGCCAGTACTGGGACACCAGATTTAGGGGATTGCTATTTTGGCAAGTGAATTTCAACCCAGAACAAATTATATGTTTTGGCTGACACTATTATAGTTTGCCAGCCAGTGCTGGGACACCAGATTTAAGGAATTGCTATTTTGGCAATTGAATTTCACCCCAGAACAAAATATATGTTTTGACGGACACTATTATTGGTTGCCAGCCAGTGCTGGGAAACTAGATTTAGGGGATTGCCATTTTGGCAATTGAATTTCACCCCAAAACAAAATATATGTTTTGGCGGACACTATTATAGGTTGACAGCCAGTGCTGGGACACCATATTTAGGGGATTGCTATTTTGGCAAGTGATTTTCACCCCAGAACAAAATATATGTTTTGGCGGACACTATTATAGGTTGCCAGCCTGGGCTGGGACACCAGATTTAGGGGATTGCTATTTTGGCAAGTGATTTTCACCCCAGAACAAAATATATGTTTTGGCGGACACTATTAAAGGTTGCCAGCCTGGGCTGGGGCACCAGATTTAGGGGATTGCTATTTTGGCAAGTGATTTTCACCCCAGAACAAAATATATGTTTTGGCGGACACTAATATAGTTTGCCAGCCACAGCTGTGACACCAGATTTATGGTATTGCTTTCTTGGCAATTGAATTTCTCCCCAGAACAAAATATATGTTTTGGCGGACACTATTATAGTTTGCCAGCCAGTGCTGGGACAACAGATTCAGGGGATTGCTATTTGGCCAATTAAATTTCACCCCAGAACAAAATATAATCTTTTACGGAGAGATTAACACTTGGCCTGCAACAGCTGGGACACCAGATTCAGGGTATTGCTATTTTGGCAAGTGAATTTCACCCCAAAACAAAATTTACCCTTTTACGGACAGATTAACACTTGGCCTGCAACTGCTGGAACACCAGATTTATGGTATTGCTATTTTGGCAATTGAATTTCACCCCAGAACAAAATATATGTTTTGGCGGACACTATTATAGGTTGCCAGCCAGTGCTGGGACACCAGATTTAGGGGATTGCTATTTTGGCAAGTGATTTTCACCCCAGAACAAAATATAAGTTTTGGCGGACACTATTATAGTTTGCGAGCCACAGCTGTGAAAGCAGATTTATGGTATTGCTTTATTGGCAATTGAATTTCTCTCCAGAACAAAATATATGTTTTGGCGGACACTATTATAGTTTGCCAGCCAGTGCTGGGTCAACAGATTTAGGGGATTGCTATTTGGCCAATTAAATTTCACCCCAAAACAAAATATAACCTTTTACGGACAGATTAACACTTGGCCTGCAACTGCTGCAACACTAGATTTATGGTATTGCTATTTTGGCAATTGAATTTCACCCCAGAACAAAATATATTTTTTGGAGGACACTATTCTAGTTTGCCAGCCAGTGCTGGAACACCAGATTTAGGGGATGGCTATTTTGGCAATTGATTTTAACCCCAGAACAAAATATATGTTTTGGCGAACACTGTTATAGTTTGCCAGCCAGTGCTGGGACACCAGATTTAGGGGTTTACTATTTTGGCAAGTGAATTTCACCACAGAACAAAATATATGTTTTGGCAGACACTATTATAGTTTGCCAGCCTGGGCTGGGACACCAGATTTAGGGGATTGCTATTTTGGCAATTGAATTTCATCCCAGAACAAAATATATGTTTTGGCGGACACTATTATAGGTTGCCAGCCAGTGCTGGGACACCAGATTTAGGGGATTGCTATTTTGGCAAGTGAATTTCAACCCAGAACAAATTATATGTTTTGGCTGACAGTAATATAGTTTGCAAGCCAGTGCTGGGACACCAGATTTAAGGAATTGCTATTTTGGCAATTGAATTTCACCACAGAACAAAATATATGTTTTGGCGGACACTATGATAGGTTGCCAGCCAGTGCTGGGAAACTAGATTTAGGGGATTGCCATTTTGGCAATTGAATTTCACCCCAGAACAAAATATATGTTTTGGCGGACACTATTATAGGTTGACAGCCAGTGCTGGGACACCATATTTAGGGGAATACTATTTTGGCAAGTGATTTTCACCCCAGAACAAAATATATGTTTTGGCGGTCACTATTATAGGTTGCTTGCCTGGGCTGGGACACCAGATTTAGGGGATTGCTATTTTGGCAAGTGATTTTCACCCCAGAACAAAATATATGTTTTGGCGGACACTATTATAGTTTGCCAGCCACAGCTATGACACCAGATTTATGGTATTACTTTCTTGGCAATTTAATTTCTCCCCAGAACAAAATATATGTTTTGGCGGACACTATTATAGTTTGCCAGCCAGTGCTGGGACAACAGATTTAGGGGATTGCTATTTGGCCATTTAAATTTCACCCCAAAACAAAATATAACCTTTTACGGACAGATTAACACTTGGCCTGCAACTGCTGCAACACTAGATTTATGGTATTGCTATTTTGGCAATTGAATTTCACCCCAGAAGAAAATATATTTTTTGGAGGACACTATTCTAGTTTGCCAGCCAGTGCTGGAACACCAGATTTAGGGGATTGCTATTTTGGCAATTGATTTTGACCCCAGAACAAAATATATGTTTTGGCGAACACTGTTATAGTTTGCCAGCCAGTGCTTGGACACCAGATTTAGCGGTTTACTATTTTGGCAAGTGAATTTCACCACAGAACAAAATATATGTTTTGGCAGACACTATTATAGTTTGCCAGCCTGGGCTGGGACACCAGATTTAGTGGATTGCTATTTTGGCAATTGAATTTCATCCCAGAACAAAATATATGTTTTGGCGGACACTATTATAGGTTGCCAGCAAGTGCTGGGACACCAGATTTAGGGGATTGCTATTTTGGCAAGTGAATTTCAACCCAGAACAAATTATATGTTTTGGCTGACACTAATATAGTTTGCCAGCCAGTGCTGGGACACCAGATTTAAGGAATTGCTATTTTGGCAATTGAATTTCACCCCAGAACAAAATATATGTTTTGGCGGACACTATTATAGGTTGCCAGCCAGTGCTGGGAAACTAGATTTAGGGGATTGCCATTTTGGCAATTGAATTTCACCCCAGAACAAAATATATGTTTTGGCGGACACTATTATAGGTTGACAGCCAGTGCTGGGACACCATATTTAGGGGATTGCTATTTTGGCAAGTGATTTTCACCCCAGAACAAAATATATGTTTTGGCGGACACTATTATAGGTTGCTTGCCTGGGCTGGGACACCAGATTTAGGGGATTGCTATTTTGGCAAGTGATTTTCACCCCAGAACAAAATATATGTTTTGGCGGACACTATTATAGTTTGCCAGCCACAGCTGTGACACCAGATTTATGGTATTGCTTTCTTGGCAATTGAATTTCTCCCCAGAACAAAATATATGTTTTGGCGGACACTATTATAGTTTGCCAGCCACAGCTGTGACACCAGATTTATGGTATTGCTTTCTTGGCAATTGAATTTCTCCCCAGAACAAAATATATGTTTTGGCGGACACTATTTTAGTTTGCCAGCCAGTGCTGGGACAACAGATTTAGGGGATTGCTATTTGGCCAATTAAATTTCACCCCAGAACAAAATATAATCTTTTACGGAGAGATTAACACATTTGGCCTGCAACAGCTGGGACACCAGATTCAGGGTATTGCTATTTTGGATAGTGAATTTCACCACAAAACAAAATATACCCTTTTACGGACAGATTAACACTTGGCCTGCAACTGCTGCAACACTAGATTTATGGTATTGCTATTTTGGCAATTGAATTTCACCCCAGAACAAAATATATGTTTTGGCGGACACTATTATAGGTTGCCAGCAAGTGCTGGGACACCAGATTTAGGGGATTGCTATTTTGGCAATTGAATTTCACCCCAGAACAAAATATATGTTTTGGCGGACACTATTATAGGTTGCCAGCCAGTGCTGGGACACCAGATTTAGGGGATTGCTATTTTGGCAAGTGATTTTCACCCCAGAACAAAATATATGTTTTGGCGGACACTATTATAGTTTGCCAGCCACAGCTGTGACACCAGATTTATGGTATTGCTTTCTTGGCAATTGAATTTCTCCCCAGAACAAAATATATGTTTTGGCGGACACTATTATAGTTTGCCAGCCAGTGCTTGGACAACAGATTTAGGGGATTGCTATTTGGCCAATTAAATTTCACCACAAAACAAAATATACCCTTTTACGGACAGATTAACACTTGGCCTGCAACTGCTACAACACTAGATTTATGGTATTGCTATTTTGGCAATTGAATTTCACCCCAGAACAAAATATATTTTTGGGAGGACACTATTATAGTTTGCCAGCCAGTGCTTGAACACCAGATTTAGGGGATTGCTATTTTGGCAATTGATTTTAACCCCAGAACAAAATATATGTTTTGGCGAACACTGGTATAGTTTGCCAGCCAGTGCTGGGACACCAGATTTAGGGGTTTACTATTTTGGCAAGTGAATTTCACCACAGAACAAAATATATGTTTTGGCAGACACTATTATAGTTTGCCAGCCTGGGCTGGGACACCAGATTTAGGGGATTGCTATTTTGGCAATTGAATTTCATCCCAGAACAAAATATATGTTTTGGCGGACACTATTATAGGTTGCCAGCCAGTGCTGGGACACCGTATTTAGAGGATTGCTATTTTGGCAAGAGATATTCGCCCCAGAACAAAATATATGTTTTGGCGGACACTATTATAGTTTGCCAGCCACCGCTGTGACACCAGATTTATGGTATTGCTATTTTGGCATTTGAATTTCACCCCAGAACAAAATATATGTTTTGGCGGACACTATTATATTTTGCCAGCCAGTGCTTGGACACCAGATTTAGGGGATTGCTATTTTGGCAAGTGAATTTCACACCAGAAACAAAATATATGTTTTGGCGGAAACTATTATAGTTTGCCAGCCACAGCTGTGACACCAGATCTTTGGTATTGCTATTTTGGCAATTGAATTTCACCCCAGAACAAAATATATGTTTTGCAGACACTATTATAGTTTGCCAGCCTGGGCTGGGACACCAGATTTAGGGGATTGCTATTTTGGCAATTGAATTTCATCCCAGAACAAAATATATGTTTTGGCGGACACTATTATAGTTTGCCAGCCAGTGCTGGGACACCAGATTTAGGGGATTGCAATTTTGACAAGTGATATTCACCCCAGTACAAAATATATGTTTTGGCGGACACTATTATAGTTTGCCAGCCACAGCTGTGACACCAGATTTATGGTATTGCTATTTTTGTAATTAAATTTTAACCCCAGAACAAATTATATGTTTTGGCAGACACTATTATAGTTTGCAAGCCAGTACTGGGACACCAGATTTAGGGGATTGCTATTTTGGCAAGTGAATTTCAACCCAGAACAAATTATATGTTTTGGCGGACACTATTATAGTTTGCCAGCCAGTGCTGGGACACCAGATTTAGGGGATTGCTATTTTGGCAAGTGATTTTCACCCCAGAACAAAATATATCTTTTGGCAGGCACTATTATAGTTTGCCAGCCAGTGCTGAGACACCAGATTTAGGGGATTGCTATTTTGGCAATTGAATTTCACCCCAGAACAAAATATATGTTTTGGCAGGCACTATTATAGTTTGCCAGCCAGTGCTTGGACACCAGATTTAGGGGATTGCTATTTTGGCAAGTGAATTTCACACCAGAAACAAAATATATGTTTTGGCGGAAACTATTATAGTTTGCCAGCCACAGCTGTGACACCAGATCTTTGGTATTGCTATTTTGGCAATTGAAATTCACCCCAGAACAAAATATATGTTTTGGCAGACACTATTATAGTTTTCCAGCTAGGGCTAGGACACCAGATTTAGGGGATTGCAATTTTGGCAATTGAATTTCATCCCAGAACAAAATATATGTTTTGGTGGACACTATTATAGTTTGCCAGCCAGTGCTTGGACACCAGATTTAGGGGATTGCTATTTTGGCAAGTGAATTTCACACCAGAAACAAAATATATGTTTTGGCGGAAACTATTATAGTTTGCCAGCCACAGCTGTGACGCCAGATCTTTGGTATTGCTATTTTGGCAATTGAATTTCACCCCAGAACAAAATATATTTTTTGGCAGACACTATTATAGTTTGCCAGCCTGGGCTGGGACACCAGATTTAGGGGATTGCTATTTTGGCAATTGAATTTCATCCCAGAACAAAATACATGTTTTGGCGGACACTATTATAGTTTGCTAGCCAGTGCTGGGACACCAGATTTAGGGGATTGCTATTTTGGCAAGTGATTTTGACCCCAGAACAAAATATATGTTTTGGCGGACACTATTATAGTTTGCCAGCCAGTGCTGGGACACCAGATTTAGAGGATTGCTATTTTTGGAAGTGATTTTAACCCCAGAACAAAATATATGTTTTGGAGGACACTATTATAGTTTGCCAGCCAGTGCTGGGACACCAGATTTAGAGGATTGCTATTTTTGGAAGTGATTTTAACCCCAGAACAAAATATATGTTTTGGAGGACACTATTATAGTTTGCCAGCCAGTGCTGGGACACGAGATTTAGGGGATTGCTATTTTGGCAATTGAATTTCACCCCAGAACAAAATATATGTTTTGGCCGGACACTATTATAGTTTGCCAGCCAGTGCTGGGACACCAGATTTAGGGGATTGCTATTTTGGCAAGTGATTTTCACCCCAGAACAAAATATATGTTTTGGCGGATACTATTATAGTTTGCCAGCCACAGCTGAGACACCAGATTTATGGTATTGCTATTTTGGCAATTGAATATCACCCCAGAACAAAATATATGTTTTGGCGGACACTATTATAGTTTGTCAGTGAGTGCTGGGACACCAGATTTAGGGTATTGCTATTTTGGCAAGTGAATTTCACCCCAGAACAAAATATATGTTTTGGCGGAAACTATTTTAGTTTGCCAGTCACAGCTGTGACACCAGATTTATGGTATTGCTATTTTTGCAATTGAATTTCACCCCAGAACAAAATACATGTTTTGGCAGACACTATTATAGTTTGCCAGCCTGGGCTGGGACACCAGATTTAGGGGATTGCTATTTTGGCAAGTGATATTCACCCAAGAACAAAATATATGTTTTGGCGGACACTATTATAGTTTGCCAGACACCGCTGTGACACCAGATTTATGGTATTGCTATTTTGGCATTTGAATTTCACCCCAGAACAAAATATATGTTTTGGCGGACACTATTATATTTTGTCAGCCAGTGCTTGGACACCAGATTTAGGGGATTGCTATTTTTGTAATTAAATTTTAACCCCAGAACAAATTATATGTTTTGGCAGACACTATTATAGTTTGCAAGCCAGTACTGGGACATCAGATTTAGGGGATTGCTATTTTGGCAAGTGAATTTCACCCCAGAACAAATTATATGTTTTGGCTGACACTATTATAGTTTGCCAGCCAGTGCTGGGACACCAGATTTAGGGATTGCTATTTTGGCAATTGA
>JAKVIS010003638.1:0-16358 GCA_033119425.1 Bufotes viridis
TTTTTTTTCTGGGGTAAAATTCAATTGCCAAAATAGCAATACCATAAATCAGTGGTTTCAGCTGTGGCTGGCCAAGTTTCATAATGTCTGGCAAAGGATATATTTTGTTCTTGGGTGAAATTTAGTTGCCAAAACAGCAATAACCTGAATCTGGTGTTCCAGCTGTGACTGGACAAGTTTAATAGTGTCCGGTAAAGGATATATTTTGTTCTGGGGTGAAATTCAATTTCCAAAATAGCAATACCCTGAATCTGGTGTTCCGGCAGTTGCAGGCCTTGTTTAAATCTGTCCGTAACAGGGTAAACTTTTTTCTGGGGTGAAATTCAATTGCCAAAATAGCAATACCATAAATCAGTGGTTTCAGTTGTTGCTGGCCAAGTTTTATAGTGTCCTGCAAAGGATATATTTTGCTCTTGGGTGAAATTCAATTGCCAAAATAGCAATACCATCAATCAGTGGTTTCAGCTGTGGCTTGCCAGGTTTCATAGTGTCCTGCAAAGGATATATTTTGTTCTGGGGTGAAATTCAATTGCAAGAATGGCAATACCATAAATCAGTGGTTTCAGCTGTGGCTGGCCAAGTTTCTTAGTGTCCTGCAAAGGATATATTTTGTTCTGGGGTGAAATTCAATTGCCAAAATAGCAATACCATGAATCTGATGTTCCAGCTGTGACTGGACAAGTTTAATAGTGTCAGGAAAAGGATATATTTTGTTCTGGGGTTAAATTCGATTGCCAAAATAGCAATACCATAAATCTGTGGTTTCAGCTGTGGCTGGCCAAGTTTGATAGTGTCCTGCAAAGGATATATTTTGTTCTGGGGTGAAATTCAATTGCCAAAATAGCAATACCATAAATCAGTGGTTTCATCTGTGGCTGGCCAAGTTTCATAGTGTTTTTCAAAGGATATATTTTGTATTGGGGTGAAATTCAAATGCAAAAATAGCAATACCATAAATCAGTGGTTTCAGCTGTGGCTGGCCAAGTTTCTTAGTGTCCTGCAAAGGATATATATTTTTTCTGGGGTAAAATTCAATTGCCAAAATAGCAATACCATAAATCAGTGGTTTCAGCTGTGACTGGCCAAATTTCATAATGTCTGGCAAAGGATATATTTTGTTCTTGGGTGAAATTTTGTTGCCAAAACAGCAATAACCTGAATCTGGTGTTCCAGCTGTGACTGGACAAGTTTAATAGTGTCCAGCAAAGGATATATTTTGTTCTGGGGTGAAATTCAATTTCCAAAATAGCAATACCCTGAATCTGGTGTTCCAGCAGTTGCAGGCCTAGTTTAAATCTATCCGTAACAGGGTAAACTTTTTTTCTGGGGTGAAATTCAATTGCCAAAATAGCAATACCATAAATCAGTGGTTTCAGCTGTTGCTCGCCAAGTTTTATAGTGTCCTGCAAAGGATATATTTTGCTCTTGGGTGAAATTCAATTGCCAAAATAGCAATACCATCAATCAGTGGTTTCAGCTATGGCTGGCCAGGTTTCATAGTGTCCTGCAAAGGATATATTTTGTTCTGGGGTGAAATTCAATTGCAAGAATGGCAATACCATAAATCAGTGGTTTCAGCTGTGGCTGGCCAAGTTTCTTATTGTCTTGCCAAGGATATATATTTTTTCTGGGGTATAATTCAATTGACAAAATAGCAATACGGTAAATCAGTGGTTTTAGCTGTGGCTGGCCAAGTTTCATAGTGTCCTGCAAAGGATATATTTTGTTCTGGGGTGAAATTCAATTGCCAAAATAGCAATACCCTGAATCTGATGTTCCAGCTGTGACTGGACAAGTTTAATAGTGTCAGGCAAAGGATATATTTTGTTCTGGGGTTAAATTTGATTGCCAAAATAGCAATACTATAAATCAGTGGTTTCAGCTGTGGCTGGCCAAGTTTCATAGTGTCCTCCAAAGGATATATTTTGTTCTGGGGTGAAATTCAATTGCCAAAATAGCAATACCATAAATCAGTGGTTTCATCTGTGGCTGGACAAGTTTCATAGTGTTCTGCAAAGGATATATTTTGTATTGGGGTGAAATTCAATTGCCAAAATAGCAATACCATAAATCAGTGGTTTCAGCTGTGGCTGGCCAAGTTTCATAATGTCTGGCAAAGGATATATTTTGTTCTTGGGTGAAATTTAGTTGCCAAAACAGCAATACCCTTAATCTGGTGTTCCAGCTGTGACTGGACAAGTTTAATAGTGTCCGGCAAAGGATATATTTTGTTCTGGGGTGAAATTCAATTTCCAAAATAGCAATACCCTGAATCTGGTGTTCCAGCAGTTGCAGGCCTAGTTTAAATCTGTCCGTAACAGGGTAAACTTTTTTCTGTGGTGAAATTTAATTGCCAAAATAGCAATACCCTTAATCTGTTGTTCCAGCAGTTGCAGGCCTAGTTTAAATCTGTCCTTAACAGTGTATATTTTTTCTGGTGTAAAATTCAATTGCCAAAATTGCAATACCATAAATCAGTGGTTTCAGCTGTGGCTGGCCAAGTTTCATAGTGTCCTGCAAAGGATATATTTTGATCTAGGGTGAAATTCAATTGCCAAAATAGCAATACCATAAATCAGTGGTTTCAGCTGTGGCTGGCCAAGTTTCTTAGTGTCCTGCAAAGGATATATTTTTTTCTGGGGTGAAATTCAATTGGCAAAATAGCAATACCATAAATCAGTGATTTCAGCTGTGGCTGGCCAAGTTTCATAGTATCCTGCAAAGCATATATCTTGTTCTTTGGTGAAATTAAAGTGCCAAAATAGCAATCCACTAAATCTGATGTCCCAGCAGTGGCTGGCAAAGTATAATAGTGTCCTGCAAAGGATATATTTTGTATAGGGGTGAAATTCAATTTCCAAAATAGCAATACCATAAATCAGTGGTTTCATCTGTGGCTGGCCAAGTTTTATAGTGTCCTGTAAAGGATATATACATTTTTCTGGGGGAAATTTTATTGCCAAAATAGCAATACCATAAATAAGTGGTTTTATCTGTTGCTGGCCAAGTTTCATAGTGTCCTGCAAAGGATATATTTTGTTCTGGGGTGAAATTCAATTGCCAAAATAGCAATACCCTGAATCTGGTGTTCAATGAGTTGCAGGCCAAGTTTAAATCTGTCCATAACAGGGTATTTTTTGTTCTGGTGTGAAATTAAATTGCCAAAATAGCAATACCACAAATCAGTGGTTTCAGCTGTGGCTGGCCAAGTTTCATAGTGTCCTGCAAAGGATATATTTTGTTCTGTGGTGAAATTCAATTGCCAAAATAGCAATACCCTGAATCTGGTGTTCAAGGAGTTGCAGGCCAAGTTTAAATCTGTCCATAACAGGGTATTTTTTGTTCTGGTGTGAAATTAAATTGCCAAAATAGCAATACCATCAATCAGTGGTTTCAGCTGTGGCTGGCCAAGTTTCATAGTGTCCTGCAAAGGATATATTTTGTTCTGGGGTGAAATTCAATTGCCAAAATAGCAATACTCTGAATCTGGGTTCCCAGCAGTGGCTGGCAAAGTATAATAGTGTCCGGCAAAGTTTATATTTTGTTCTTGGGTGAAATTTAGTTGCCAAAATAGCAACACCCTGAATCTGGTGTTCCAGCTGTGACAGGACAAGTTTAATAGTGTCCGTCAAAGGATATATTTTGTTCTGGGGTGAAATTCAATTGCCAAAATAGCAATCCCATAAATCAGTGGTTTCAGCTGTGGCTGGTCAAGTTTCATAGTGTCCTGCAAAGGATATATTTTGTTCTCGGGTGAAATTCAATTGCCACAATAGCAATACCCTTAATCTGGTGTCCCAGCAGTGGCTGGCAAAGTATAATAGTGTCCGGCAAAGGATATATTTTGTTCTGGGGTGAAATTCAATTGCCAAAATAGCAATACCATAAGTCAGTGTTTTCCTCTGTGGCTGGCCAAGTTTTATAGTGTCCTGTAAAGGATATATACATTTTTCTGGGGAAAATTCAATTGTCAAAATAGCAATACCATAAATCAGTGGTTTTAGCTGTGGCTGTACAAGTTTCATAGTGTCCTGCAAAGGATATATTTTGTTCTGGGGTGAAATTTAATTGCCAAAGTAGCAATACCCTGAATCTGGTGTTCAAGCAGTTGCAGGCCACGTTTAAATCTATCCATAACAGGGTATTTTTGTTCTGGTGTGAAATTAAATTGCCAAAATAGCAATACCATAAATCAGTGGTTTCAGCTGTGGCTGGCCAAGTTTCTTAGTGTCCTGCCAAGGATATATTTTTTCTGGGGTAAAATTCAATTGCCAAAATAGCAATACCATAAATCAGTGGTTTCAGCTGTGGCTGGCCAAGTTTCGTAGTGTCCGGCAAAGGATATATCTTGTTCTTGGGTGAAATTAAAGTGCCAAAATAGCAATCCACTAAATCTGGTGTCCCAGCTGGGGCTGGCAAAGAATAATAGTGTCCGGCAAAGTATATATTTTGTTCTGGGGTGTAATTCAATTGCCAAAATAGCAATACCCTGAATCTGGTGTTCAAGCAGTTGCAAGCCTAGTTTAAATCTGTCCTTAACAGGGTATATTTTTTCTGGTGTAAAATTCAATTGCCAAAATAGCAATAGCATAAATCAGTGGTTTCAGCTGTGCCTGGCCAAGTTTCATAGTGTCCTGCAAATGATATATTTTGATCTGGGTTGAAATTCAATTGCCAAAATAGCAATTCCATAAATCAGTGGTTTCAGCTGTGGCTGGCCAAGTTTCATAGTGTCCTGCAAAGGATAAATTTTGTTCTGGATTTAAATTCAATTCCCAAAATAGCAATACCATAAATCAGTGGTTTCAGCTTTGGCTGGCCAAGTTTCATAGTGTCCTGCAAAGGATATCATTTGTTCTGGGGTGAAATTCAATTGCCACAATAGCAATACCCTGAATCTGGTGTCCCAGCTGTGGCTGGCAAAGTATATTAGTGTCCGGCAAAGGATATATTTTGGTCAGGGGTGAAATTCAAATTCCAAAATAGCAATACCGTGAATCTGGTGTTCTAGCAGTAGCGGGCCTAGTTTAAAATTGTCCGTAACGGTATATTTTTTTCTGGGGTGAAATTCAATTGCCAAAATAGCAATACCATTAATCATTGTTTTTATCTGTGGCTGGCCAAGTTTCATAGTGTCCTGCAAAGGATATATTTTGTTCTGGGGAGAAATTCAATTGCCAAAATAGCAATACCATAAATCAGTGGTTTCAGCTGTTGCTGGCCAAGTTTCATAGTATCCTGCAAAGGAAATATTTTGTTCTCGGGTGAAATTCAATTGCCACAATAGCAATACCCTTAATGTGGTGTCCCAGCAGTGGCTGGCAAAGTATAATAGTGTCCGGCAAAGGATATATTTTGTTCTGGGGTGAAATTCAATTGCCAAAATAGCAATACCATAAATCAGTGGTTTCATCTGTGGCTGGCCAAGTTTCATAGTGTTCTGCAAAGTATATATTTTGTTCTTGGGTGAAATTCAAATGCAAAAATAGCAATACCATAAATCAGTGGTTTCAGCTGTGGCTGGCCAAGTTTCTTAGTGTCCTTCAAAGGATATATTTTTTTCTGGGGTAAAATTCAATTTCCAAAATAGCAATACCATAAATCAGTGGTTTCATCTGTGGCTGGCCAAGTTTCATTGTGTTCTGCAAAGGATATATTTTGTATTGGGGTGAAATTCAAATGCAAAAATAGCAATACCATAAATCAGTGGTTTCAGCTGTGGCTGGCCAAGTTTCTTAGTGTCCTGCAAAGGATATATTTTTTTCTGGGGTAAAATTCAATTGCCAAAATAGCAATACCATAAATCAGTGGTTTCAGCTGTGGCTGGCCAAGTTTCATAATGTCTGGCAAACGATATATTTTGTTCTTGGGTGAAATTTAGTTGCCAAAACAGCAATAACCTGAATCTGGTGTTCCAGCTGTGACTGGACAAGTTTAATAGTGTCCGGCAAAGGATATATTTTGTTCTGGGGTGAAATTCAATTTCCAAAATAGCAATACCCTGAATCTGGTGTTCCAGCAGTTGCAGGCCTAATTTAAATCTGTCCGTAACAGGGTAAACTTTTTCTGGGGTGAAATTCAATTGCCAAAATAGCAATACCATAAATCAGTGGTTTCAGCTATGGCTGGCCAGGTTTCATAGTGTCCTGCAAAGGATATATTTTGTTCTGGGGTGAAATTCAATTGCAAGAATGGCAATACCATAAATCAGTGGTTTCAGCTGTGGCTGGCCAAGTTTCTTATTGTCTTGCCAAGGATATAAATTTTTTTCTGGGGTATAATTCAATTGACAAAATAGCAATACGGTAAATCAGTGGTTTTAGCTGTGGCTGGCCAAGTTTCATAGTGTCCTGCAAAGGATATATTTTGTTCTGGGGTGAAATTCAATTGCCAAAATAGCAATACCCTGAACTGATGTTCCAGCTGTGACTGGACATGTTTAACAGTTTCAGGCAAAGGATATATTTTGTTCGGGGTTAAATTCGATTGCCAAAATAGCAATACCATAAATCAGTGGTTTCAGCTGTGGCTGGCCAAGTTTCATAGTGTCCTGCAAAGGATATATTTTGTTCTGGGGTGAAATTCAATTGCCAAAATAGCAATACCATAAATCAGTGGTTTCATCTGTGGCTGGACAAGTTTCATAGTGTTCTGCAAAGGATATATTTTGTATTGGGGTGAAATTCAAATGCAAAAATAGCAATACCATAAATCAGTGGTTTCAGCTGTGGCTGGTCAAGTTTCTTAGTGTCCTTCAAAGGATATATTTTTTTTCTGGGGTAAAATTCAATTGCCAAAATAGCAATACCATAAATCAGTGGTTTCATCTGTGGCTGGCCAAGTTTCATAGTGTTCTGCAAAGGATATATTTTGTATTGGGGTGAAATTCAAATGCAAAAATAGCAATACCATAAATCAGTGGTTTCAGCTGTGGCTGGCCAAGTTTCTTAGTGTCCTGCAAAGGATATATTTTTTTTCTGGGGTAAAATTCAATTGCCAAAATAGCAATACCATAAATCAGTGGTTTCAGCTGTGGCTGGCCAAGTTTCATAATGTCTGGCAAAGGATATATTTTGTTCTTGGGTGAAATTTAGTTGCCAAAACAGCAATAACCTGAATCTGGTGTTCCAGCTGTGACTGGACAAGTTTAATAGTGTCCGGTAAAGGATATATTTTGTTCTGGGGTGAAATTCAATTTCCAAAATAGCAATACCCTGAATCTGGTGTTCCGGCAGTTGCAGGCCTTGTTTAAATCTGTCCGTAACAGGGTAAACTTTTTTCTGGGGTGAAATTCAATTGCCAAAATAGCAATACCATAAATCAGTGGTTTCAGCTGTTGCTGGCCAAGTTTTATAGTGTCCTGCAAAGGATATATTTTGCTCTTGGGTGAAATTCAATTGCCAAAATAGCAATACCATCAATCAGTGGTTTCAGCTGTGGCTTGCCAGGTTTCATAGTGTCCTGCAAAGGATATATTTTGTTCTGGGGTGAAATTCAATTGCAAGAATGGCAATACCATAAATCAGTGGTTTCAGCTGTGGCTGGCCAAGTTTCTTAGTGTCCTGCAAAGGATATATTTTGTTCTGGGGTGAAATTCAATTGCCAAAATAGCAATACCATGAATCTGATGTTCCAGCTGTGACTGGACAAGTTTAATAGTGTCAGGAAAAGGATATATTTTGTTCTGGGGTTAAATTCGATTGCCAAAATAGCAATACCATAAATCTGTGGTTTCAGCTGTGGCTGGCCAAGTTTGATAGTGTCCTGCAAAGGATATATTTTGTTCTGGGGTGAAATTCAATTGCCAAAATAGCAATACCATAAATCAGTGGTTTCATCTGTGGCTGGCCAAGTTTCATAGTGTTTTTCAAAGGATATATTTTGTATTGGGGTGAAATTCAAATGCAAAAATAGCAATACCATAAATCAGTGGTTTCAGCTGTGGCTGGCCAAGTTTCTTAGTGTCCTGCAAAGGATATATATTTTTCTGGGGTAAAATTCAATTGCCAAAATAGCAATACCATAAATCAGTGGTTTCAGCTGTGACTGGCCAAATTTCATAATGTCTGGCAAAGGATATATTTTGTTCTTGGGTGAAATTTTGTTGCCAAAACAGCAATAACCTGAATCTGGTGTTCCAGCTGTGACTGGACAAGTTTAATAGTGTCCAGCAAAGGATATATTTTGTTCTGGGGTGAAATTCAATTTCCAAAATAGCAATACCCTGAATCTGGTGTTCCAGCAGTTGCAGGCCTAGTTTAAATCTATCCGTAACAGGGTAAACTTTTTTTCTGGGGTGAAATTCAATTGCCAAAATAGCAATACCATAAATCAGTGGTTTCAGCTGTTGCTCGCCAAGTTTTATAGTGTCCTGCAAAGGATATATTTTGCTCTTGGGTGAAATTCAATTGCCAAAATAGCAATACCATCAATCAGTGGTTTCAGCTATGGCTGGCCAGGTTTCATAGTGTCCTGCAAAGGATATATTTTGTTCTGGGGTGAAATTCAATTGCAAGAATGGCAATACCATAAATCAGTGGTTTCAGCTGTGGCTGGCCAAGTTTCTTATTGTCTTGCCAAGGATATATATTTTTTCTGGGGTATAATTCAATTGACAAAATAGCAATACGGTAAATCAGTGGTTTTAGCTGTGGCTGGCCAAGTTTCATAGTGTCCTGCAAAGGATATATTTTGTTCTGGGGTGAAATTCAATTGCCAAAATAGCAATACCCTGAATCTGATGTTCCAGCTGTGACTGGACAAGTTTAATAGTGTCAGGCAAAGGATATATTTTGTTCTGGGGTTAAATTTGATTGCCAAAATAGCAATACTATAAATCAGTGGTTTCAGCTGTGGCTGGCCAAGTTTCATAGTGTCCTCCAAAGGATATATTTTGTTCTGGGGTGAAATTCAATTGCCAAAATAGCAATACCATAAATCAGTGGTTTCATCTGTGGCTGGACAAGTTTCATAGTGTTCTGCAAAGGATATATTTTGTATTGGGGTGAAATTCAATTGCCAAAATAGCAATACCATAAATCAGTGGTTTCAGCTGTGGCTGGCCAAGTTTCATAATGTCTGGCAAAGGATATATTTTGTTCTTGGGTGAAATTTAGTTGCCAAAACAGCAATACCCTGAATCTGGTGTTCCAGCTGTGACTGGACAAGTTTAATAGTGTCCGGCAAAGGATATATTTTGTTCTGGGGTGAAATTCAATTTCCAAAATAGCAATACCCTGAATCTGGTGTTCCGGCAGTTGCAGGCCTTGTTTAAATCTGTCCGTAACAGGGTAAACTTTTTTCTGGGGTGAAATTCAATTGCCAAAATAGCAATACCATAAATCAGTGGTTTCAGCTGTTGCTGGCCAAGTTTTATAGTGTCCTGCAAAGGATATATTTTGCTCTTGGGTGAAATTCAATTGCCAAAATAGCAATACCATCAATCAGTGGTTTCAGCTGTGCCTGGCCAGGTTTCATAGTGCCCTGCAAAGGATATATTTTGTTCTGGGGTGAAATTCAATTGCCAAGAATGGCAATACCATAAATCAGTGGTTTCAGCTGTGGCTGGCCAAGTTTCTTAGTGTCCTGCAAAGGATATATTTTGTTCTGGGGTGAAATTCAATTGCCAAAATAGCAATACCATGAATCTGATGTTCCAGCTGTGACTGGACAAGTTTAATAGTGTCAGGAAAAGGATATATTTTGTTCTGGGGTTAAATTCGATTGCCAAAATAGCAATACCATAAGTCTGTGGTTTCAGCTGTGGCTGGCCAAGTTTCATAGTGTCTGCAAGGATATATTTTGTTCTGGGGTGAAATTCAATTGCCAAAATAGCAATACCATAAATCAGTGGTTTCATCTGTGGCTGGCCAAGTTTCATAGTGTTTTTCAAAGGATATATTTTGTATTGGGGTGAAATTCAAATGCAAAAATAGCAATACCATAAATCAGTGGTTTCAGCTGTGGCTGGCCAAGTTTCATAGTGTCTGGCAAAGGATATATTTTGTTCTTGGGTGAAATTTAGTTGCCAAAACAGCAATAACCTGAATCTGGTGTTCCAGCTGTGACTGGACAAGTTTAATAGTGTCCGGCAAAGGATATATTTTGTTCTGGGGTGAAATTCAATTTCCAAAATAGCAATACCCTGAATCTGATGTTCCAGCAGTTGCAGGCCTAGTTTAAATCTATCCGTAACAGGGTAAACTTTTTTTCTGGGGTGAAATTCAATTGCCAAAATAGCAATACCATAAATCAGTGGTTTCAGCTGTTGCTGGCCAAGTTTTATAGTGTCCTGCAAAGGATATATTTTGCTCTTGGGTGAAATTCAATTGCCAAAATAGCAATACCATCAATCAGTGGTTTCAGCTATGGCTGGCCAGGTTTCATAGTGTCCTGCAAAGGATATATTTTGTTCTGGGGTGAAATTCAATTGCAAGAATGGCAATACCATAAATCAGTGGTTTCAGCTGTGGCTGGCCAAGTTTCTTATTGTCTTGCCAAGGATATATATTTTTTCTGGGGTATAATTCAATTGACAAAATAGCAATACGGTAAATCAGTGGTTTTAGCTGTGGCTGGCCAAGTTTCATAGTGTCCTGCAAAGGATATATTTTGTTCTGGGGTGAAATTCAATTGCCAAAATAGCAATACCATAAATCAGTGGTTTCAGCTGTGGCTGGCCAAGTTTCTTATTGTCTTGCCAAGGATATATATTTTTTCTGGGGTATAATTCAATTGACAAAATAGCAATACGGTAAATCAGAGGTTTTTGCTGTGGCTGGCCAAGTTTCATAGTGTCCTGCAAAGGATATATTTTGTTCTGGGGTGAAATTCAATTGCCAAAATAGCAATACCCTGAATCTGATGTTCCAGCTGTGACTGGACAAGTTTAATAGTGTCAGGCAAAGGATATATTTTGTTCTGGGGTTAAATTTGATTGCCAAAATAGCAATACCATAAATCAGTGGTTTCAGCTGTGGCTGGCCAAGTTTCATAGTGTCCTGCAAAGGATATATTTTGTTCTGGGGTGAAATTCAATTGCCAAAATAGCAATACCATAAATCAGTGGTTTCATCTGTGGCTGGACAAGTTTCATAGTGTTCTGCAAAGGATATATTTTGTATTGGGGTGAAATTCAAATGCAAAAATAGCAATACCATAATACAGTGGTTTCAGCTGTGGCTGGCCAAGTTTCTTAGTGTCCTGCAAAGGATATATTTTTTTCTGTGGTAAAATTCAATTGCCAAAATAGCAATACCATAAATCAGTGGTTTCAGCTGTGGCTGGCCAAGTTTCATAATGTCTGGCAAAGGATATATTTTGTTCTTGGGTGAAATTTAGTTGCCAAAACAGCAATACCCTAAATCTGGTGTTCCAGCTGTGACTGGACAAGTTTAATAGTGTCCGGCAAAGGATATATTTTGTTCTGGGGTGAAATTCAATTTCCAAAATAGCAATACCCTGAATCTGGTGTTCCAGCAGTTGCAGGCCTAGTTTAAATCTGTCCGTAACAGGGTAAACTTTTTTCTGGGGTGAAATTTAATTGCCAAAATAGCAATACCCTTAATCTGTTGTTCCAGCAGTTGCAGGCCTAGTTTAAATCTGTCCTTAACAGTGTATATTTTTTCTGGTGTAAAATTCTATTGCCAAAATTGCAATACCATAAATCAGTGGTTTCAGCTGTGGCTGGCCAAGTTTCATAGTGTCCTGCAAAGGATATATTTTGTTCTGGATTTAAATTCAATTGCCAAAATAGCAATAGCTTAAATCAGTGGTTTCAGCTGTGGCTGGCCAAGTTTCATAGTGTCCTGCAAAGGATATATTTTGATCTAGGGTGAAATTCAATTGCCAAAATAGCAATACCCTGAATCTGGTGTTCAAGGAGTTGCAGGCCAAGTTTAAATCTGTCCATAACAGGGTATTTTTGTTCTGGTGTGAAATTAAATTGCCAAAATAGCAATACCATCAATCAGTGGTTTCAGCTGTGGCTGGCCAAGTTTCATAGTGTCCTACAAAGGATATATTTTGTTCTGGGGTGAAATTCAATTGTCAAAATATCAATACTCTGAATCTGGGTTCCCAGCAGTGGCTGGCAAAGTATAATAGTGTCCGGCAAAGTTTATATTTTGTTCTTGGGTGAAATTTAGTTGCCAAAATAGCAATACCCTGAATATGGTGTTCCAGCTGTGACAGGACAAGTTTAATAGTGTCCGTCAAAGGATATATTTTGTTCTGGGGTGAAA
Organism: Bufotes viridis; assembly: GCA_033119425.1. NCBI lineage: Eukaryota > Metazoa > Chordata > Amphibia > Anura > Bufonidae > Bufotes > Bufotes viridis. Next base: position 12,243 of record JAKVIS010003638.1, read on the forward strand.
TTCAATTGCCAAAATAGCAATCCCATAAATCAGTGGTTTCAGCTGTGGCTGGTCAAGTTTCATAGTGTCCTGCAAAGGATATATTTTGTTCTCGGGTGAAATTCAATTGCCACAATAGCAATACCCTTAATCTGGTGTCCCAGCAGTGGCTGGCAAAGTATAATAGTGTCCGGCAAAGGATATATTTTGTTCTGGGGTGAAATTCAATTGCCAAAATAGCAATACCATAAGTCAGTGTTTTCCTCTGTGGCTGGCCAAGTTTTATAGTGTCCTGTAAAGGATATATACATTTTTCTGGGGAAAATTCAATTGTCAAAATAGCAATACCATAAATCAGTGGTTTTAGCTGTGGCTGTACAAGTTTCATAGTGTCCTGCAAAGGATATATTTTGTTCTGGGGTGAAATTTAATTGCCAAAGTAGCAATACCCTGAATCTGGTGTTCAAGCAGTTGCAGGCCACGTTTAAATCTATCCATAACAGGGTATTTTTTGTTCTGGTGTGAAATTAAATTGCCAAAATAGCAATACCATAAATCAGTGGTTTCAGCTGTGGCTGGCCAAGTTTCTTAGTGTCCTGCCAAGGATATATTTTTTTCTGGGGTAAAATTAAATTGCCAAAATAGCAATACCATAAATCAGTGGTTTCAGCTGTGGCTGGCCAAGTTTCGTAGTGTCCGGCAAAGGATATATCTTGTTCTTGGGTGAAATTAAAGTGCCAAAATAGCAATCCACTAAATCTGGTGTCCCAGCTGGGGCTGGCAAAGAATAATAGTGTCCGGCAAAGTATATATTTTGTTCTGGGGTGTAATTCAATTGCCAAAATAGCAATACCCTGAATCTGGTGTTCAAGCAGTTGCAAGCCTAGTTTAAATCTGTCCTTAACAGGGTATATTTTTTCTGGTGTAAAATTCAATTGCAAAAATAGCAATAGCATAAATCAGTGGTTTCAGCTGTGCCTGGCCAAGTTTCATAGTGTCCTGCAAATGATATATTTTGATCTGGGTTGAAATTCAATTGCCAAAATAGCAATACCATAAATCAGTGGTTTCAGCTGGGGCTGGCAAAGAATAATAGTGTCCGGCAAAGTATATATTTTGTTCTGGGGTGTAATTCAATTGCCAAAATAGCAATACCCTGAATCTGGTGTTCAAGCAGTTGCAAGCCTAGTTTAAATCTGTCCTTAACAGGGTATATTTTTTCTGGTGTAAAATTCAATTGCAAAAATAGCAATAGCATAAATCAGTGGTTTCAGCTGTGCCTGGCCAAGTTTCATAGTGTCCTGCAAATGATATATTTTGATCTGGGTTGAAATTCAATTGCCAAAATAGCAATACCATAAATCAGTGGTTTCAGCTGTGGCTGGCCAAGTTTCTTAGTGTCCTGCAAAGGATAATTTTTTTTTTCTGGGGTGAAATTCAATTCCCAAAATAGCAATACCATAAATCAGTGGTTTCAGCTGTGGCTGGCCAAGTTTTATAGTGTCCTGCAAAGGATATTATTTGTTCTGGGGTGAAATTCAATTGCCACAATAGCAATACCCTGAATCTGGTGTCACAGCTGTGGCTGGCAAAGTATATTAGTGTCCGGCAAAGGATATATTTTGGTCAGGGGTGAAATTCAATTTCCAAAATAGCAATACCGTGAATCTGGTGTTCTAGCAGTAGCGGGCCTAGTTTAAATCTGTCCGTAACGGTATATTTTTTCTGGGGTGAAATTCAATTGCCAAAATAGCAATACCATTAATCATTGTTTTTATCTGTGGCTGGCCAAGTTTCATAGTGTCCTGCAAAGGATATATTTTGTTCTGGGGAGAAATTCAATTGCCAAAATAGCAATACCATAAATCAGTGGTTTCAGCTGTTGCTGGCCAAGTTTCATAGTATCCTGCAAAGGAAATATTTTGTTCTCGGGTGAAATTCAATTGCCACAATAGCAATACCCTTAATGTGGTGTCCCAGCAGTGGCTGGCAAAGTATAATAGTGTCCGGCAAAGGATATATTTTGTTCTGGGGTGAAATTCAATTGCCAAAATAGCAATACCATAAATCAGTGGTTTCATCTGTGGCTGGCCAAGGTTCATAGTGTTCTGCAAAGTATATATTTTGTTCTTGGGTGAAATTCAAATGCAAAAATAGCAATACCATAAATCAGTGGTTTCAGCTGTGGCTGGCCAAGTTTCTTAGTGTCCTTCAAAGGATATATTTTTTTCTGGGGTAAAATTCAATTTCCAAAATAGCAATACCATAAATCAGTGGTTTCATCTGTGGCTGGCCAAGTTTCATTGTGTTCTGCAAAGGATATATTTTGTATTGGGGTGAAATTCAAATGCAAAAATAGCAATACCATAAATCAGTGGTTTCAGCTGTGGCTGGCCAAGTTTCTTAGTGTCCTGCAAAGGATATATTTTTTTCTGGGGTAAAATTCAATTGCCAAAATAGCAATACCATAAATCAGTGGTTTCAGCTGTGGCTGGCCAAGTTTCATAATGTCTGGCAAAGGATATATTTTGTTCTTGGGTGAAATTTAGTTGCCAAAACAGCAATAACCTGAATCTGGTGTTCCAGCTGTGACTGGACAAGTTTAATAGTGTCCGGCAAAGGATATATTTTGTTCTGGGGTGAAATTCAATTTCCAAAATAGCAATACCCTGAATCTGGTGTTCCAGCAGTTGCAGGCCTAATTTAAATCTGTCCGTAACAGGGTAAACTTTTTTCTGGGGTGAAATTCAATTGCCAAAATAGCAATACCATAAATCAGTGGTTTCAGCTGTTGCTGGCCAAGTTTTATAGTGTCCTGCAAAGGATATATTTTGCTCTTGGGTGAAATTCAATTGCCAAAATAGCAATACCATCAATCAGTGGTTTCAGCTATGGCTGGCCAGGTTTCATAGTGTCCTGCAAAGGATATATTTTGTTCTGGGGTGAAATTCAATTGCAAGAATGGCAATACCATAAATCAGTGGTTTCAGCTGTGGCTGGCCAAGTTTCTTATTGTCTTGCCAAGGATATAAATTTTTTCTGGGGTATAATTCAATTGACAAAATAGCAATACGGTAAATCAGTGGTTTTAGCTGTGGCTGGCCAAGTTTCATAGTGTCCTGCAAAGGATATATTTTGTTCTGGGGTGAAATTCAATTGCCAAAATAGCAATACCCTGAACTGATGTTCCAGCTGTGACTGGACAAGTTTAACAGTTTCAGGCAAAGGATATATTTTGCTCTTGGGTGAAATTCAATTGCCAAAATAGCAATACCATCAATCAGTGGTTTCAGCTGTGGCTTGCCAGGTTTCATAGTGTCCTGCAAAGGACATATTTTGTTCTGGGGTGAAATTCAATTGCAAGAATGGCAATACCATAAATCAGTGGTTTCAGCTGTGGCTGGCCAAGTTTCTTAGTGTCCTGCAAAGGATATATTTTGTTCTGGGGTGAAATTCAATTGCCAAAATAGCAATACCATGAATCTGATGTTCCAGCTGTGACTGGACAAGTTTAATAGTGTCAGGAAAAGGATATATTTTGTTCTGGGGTTAAATTCGATTGCCAAAATAGCAATACCATAAATCTGTGGTTTCAGCTGTGGCTGGCCAAGTTTGATAGTGTCCTGCAAAGGATATATTTTGTTCTGGGGTGAAATTCAATTGCCAAAATAGCAATACCATAAATCAGTGGTTTCATCTGTGGCTGGCCAAGTTTCATAGTGTTTTTCAAAGGATATATTTTGTATTGGGGTGAAATTCAAATGCAAAAATAGCAATACCATAAATCAGTGGTTTCATCTGTGGCTGGCCAAGTTTCTTAGTGTCCTGCAAAGGATATATATTTTTTCTGGGGTAAAATTCAATTGCCAAAATAGCAATACCATAAATCAGTGGTTTCAGCTGTGACTGGCCAAATTTCATAATGTCTGGCAAAGGATATATTTTGTTCTTGGGTGAAATTTTGTTGCCAAAACAGCAATAACCTGAATCTGGTGTTCCAGCTGTGACTGGACAAGTTTAATAGTGTCCAGCAAAGGATATATTTTGTTCTGGGGTGAAATTCAATTTCCAAAATAGCAATACCCTGAATCTGGTGTTCCAGCAGTTGCAGGCCTAGTTTAAATCTATCCGTAACAG
>JAKVIS010003639.1:0-16369 GCA_033119425.1 Bufotes viridis
ACAATGCAACAGCACTCTGCAAACACAAATAATGCCATACTCATGGAAATGCCATACTCATGGAAAATATTCTGGTGTTAATGCTACTGTATGCTTATTTTGTAAACTTGAGATTCTTGGCAAATACATGTTGTACTAAATTATTTGGGCCCGTCTGTCGGCATCAAGGTGATCTCTATAAGACGGGAACATAACACTAAATACTACCTCTTATGTACCTGGATGTACTGACTGACCCACTTTTCCTTGCAGTTGTATTGAGCTGGAGGTTGGCGCCAGTTCGTCTTGCACCCCTGACAAGTCCAATTGTTTCAACGAGGTGTACAAGGGGGCCAGGGTCTTGATTCCTAGAGCACCACCTAGGACTGAACTCCAAGAAGAAACTTAAATGGAGCATATAAACTTTTACTACATGATGAATCTTATCATTAAAGGGGTTATCTCACTTCATCAAATAGCATTTATTATGTATAGGAAGTTAATACAAGCCACTTATTGATGTGTTATATCCATATTGCTATGTTTACTGTCTGGATTCAAAATTCCTTTAAATTATACAGTGCTAGTTCCCATGGTTAGGACCAAACTAAAATCTATCAGTGGTGATCGTGCTTTTCAAGCTGCCAGTTGCTCTGCTAGATTTATTTCAAGCTGGCAGCTCAGGTGGCATGTCCATTATGTTGTAGTTCTTTCCCTGTAACTGCCCAGAAGTAACAGAAGATAGGGCTGGTGGCAGTTGAAGTTTTAAACTGAGCTTATGTGACCACCTCAGTGAGGAGGACAAGGAATAAGGAAAAGAACAAACAGCAGGTGGTGTCATAAAGCTAGATCACTGAATAACTCTAAAACTTTATGGCTTTACTGAAGTTTTAATTACTTGTGATTACAAAAATATTAAGATCCAAATATTCATCTATTTATCCCCAGGACAGTGACGAGGGGACATCCTCTGTGTCTGAAGGAAAGAAGGTTTGTACACAAACATAGAAGAGGATTCTTTACAGTAAGAGCAGTGAGACTATGGAACTCTCTGCCTGAGGAGGTGGTGATGGTGAGTACAATAAAGGAATTCAAGAGGGGCCTGGATGTATTTCTGGAGTGTAATAGTATTACAGGTTATAGCTACTAGAGAGGGGTCATTGATCCAGGGAGTTATTCTGATTGCCTGATTGGAGTCGGGAAGGAATTTTTTTCCCTTTAAGTGGGGAAAATTAGCTTCTACTTCTATCTCAATTGCAGGATAACAGGCCGAACTGGATAGACAAATGTCTTTTTTCGGCCTTATATACTATGTTACTATGTATGTTAGGTGCTGGTTTGAAAAATGTAGAATATTTTTCATGCCAGATCCCTTTTTTAGTGTATGTCTGCCTCAGAACCAGTTGTCCTATGAAACCTTAATAATGATAAGACCCCTTTCACACAAGTGAGTTTTCCGCGCAGGTGCAATGCATGATGTGAATGGCTGAATGCATAGCACCGGCGCTGAATCCTGACCCATTAATTTCAATAGGTCTGTGGAATTCTATCCCAATTTCAGGATAAAATCAATTTGCCTAGAATTTCCTTGTGCTTCATGTCAGCAAATCGATTTAACCTGAAAGAGTATAAAAAACTAAAAAATTCAAACCTACCTCCTTTATTTGCTCACGATGGGCCGCAAGTCTCAATCTTGCTTGAAGATCTCGGCCAAAATCCAGTGTGGCGCGAGATTACATCATCACGCTGGCCGGCGTTATACATCACAATGCCAGCCAGCGTAATGACGTCATCTCTCGCCGCACAGGATTTCGGCTGAGATTTTCAAGCAAGATGGTGGCGGCCGGCCTGTCGCAAGCAAATGGAGGCGGTAAGTTTGATAACATTTTTTTTTTTATTGTTCATTTTACACTCAGATGCCGCGATCATGTATGAACACGGCATTTGAGGGGTACAATGGTGGGGGCGGCGCTATTGCAGCTCTCTGTCATTTAACACGCTACTAACAAAAAAAGTAGTTCAAATTTTTGGGTGAAATTTGGTGAATCAGCCAAATCGAACTTTTAAGAAATTCGCTCATCTGTATACATGAGCATTGTTTTTTACGTATCACTACTGCATTGTGTGAAAATCGCAGCATGTTCTATATTCTGCATGTTCTATATTCTTTCACGCAGCTCTGGTCCCATAGAAGTAAATGGAGCTTCTTGAAAAACGTATTGCATCCGCAAGCAAGTGTGGATGCAATGCGTTTTTCACTGATGGTTGCTAGGAAATGTTTGTAAACCTTCAGTTTTTTATCACGCGCTTGAAAAATGCATCAAAACGCATTGCACCCGCGCGGAAATAACTGAATAACTTGCAGGTAAATGCCCTGCAAACAAATGTGGATAGGGAAATTAATTAATAAATAAATAAAAATTAACCAATATCAATTGGAGAGAGGTCCCATAGCAGAGAATCATGCGTCATATCACCCACCACTGGAGAAGGCCACTTTCAGTTATTTCGGCCCCAGCACCCAGACAGAGGAGAGAGGTCCCACAGCAAGTAATCATGCGTCATATCACCCACCACTGGAGAAGGCTCCTTTCAGTTATTTCGGCCCCAGCACCTAGACAGAGGAGAGAGGTCCCACAGCAAGGAATCATGCGTCATATCACCCACCACTGGAGAAGGCCCCTTTCAGTTATTTCAGCCCCAGCACCCAGACAGAGGCGAGAGGTCTCACAGCAAGGAATCATGCGTCATATCACCCACCACTGGAGAAGGTCACTTTCAGTTATTTCGGCCCAGCACCCAGACCGAGGATACAGGTCCCACAGCAAGGAATCATGCGTCATATCACCCACCACTGGAGAAGGCCACTTTCAGTTATTTCGGCCCCAGCAACTAGACAGAGGAGAGGTTCATTCAACTTTGGGTTGCACCGCAAGATCATGGTAAAGTTAAAAAAATGAGGATTCAATAAAGAAGTGCCCCGGAGTACAAGAATACATGGTTGAGGGGGAGGCAGTTATAAATGTCTATTCTGCACAAGGGAGCCACAGGTCCTGTGGGATCCATGCCTGGTTCATTTTTATGAACGTCAGCTTGTCCACGTTGGCTGTGGACAGGCGGCTGCGTTTGTCAGTAATGACGCCCCCTGCCGTGCTGAATACACGTTCAGACAAAACGCTGGCGCGGGCAGGCCAGCACCTCCAAGGCATAAAATGCTAACTCTGGCCACGTGGACAATTGGAGACCCAGAAGTTAAATGGGGCCGAACCATCAGTCAGTACGTGGAGGGGTGTGCAGACGTACTGTTCAACCATGTTAGTGAAATGCTGCCTCCTGCTAACACGTTCCGTATCAGGTGGTGGTGCAGTTAGCTGTGGCGTGGAGACAAAACTTTTCCACATTTCTGCCATGCTAACCCTGCCCTCAGAGGAGCTGGCCGTGACACAGCTGCGTTGGCGACCTCTTTCTCCTTCTCTGCCTTCGCCTTGGGCTTCCACCTGTTCCCCTGTGACATTTGGTAATGCTCTCAGGAGCGCATCTACCAGCGTGCGCTTGTACTCGCGCATCTTCCTATCACGTTCCAGTGCAGGAAGTAAGGTGGGCAAATTGTCTTTGTACCGGGGATCCAGCAGGGTGGCAACCCAGTAGTCCGCACACGTTAAAATGTGGGCAACTCTGCTGTCGTTGCGCAGGCACTGCAGCATGTAGTCGCTCATGTGTGCCAGGCTTCCCAGAGGTAAGGACAAGCTGTCCTCTGTGGGAGGCGTATCTTCATCGTTCTCCGTATCCCCCCAGCCATGCACCAGTGATGGGCCTGAGCCGTGTCGGGTGCCACCCCGCTGTGAACCTGCTTCATCCTCATCCTCCTCCACCTCCTCCTCATCCTCCTCGTCCTCCAGTAGTGGGCCCTGGCTGGCCACATTTGTACCTGAGCTCTGCTGTTTGTAACCTCCCTCTGAGCCACTTCTAACAGACTGGCCTGAAAGTGCTAAAAATGACCCCTCATCCTCCTCCTCCTCCTCCTGGGCCACCTCCTCTTCCATCATTGCCCTAAGCGTTTTCTCAAGGAGACATAGAAGTGGTATTGTAACGCTGATAACGGTGTCATCCCCACTGGCCATGTTGGTGGAGTACTCGAAACAGCGCAACAGGGCACACAGGTCTCGCACGGAGGCCCAATCATTGGTGGTGAAGTGGTGCTGTTCCGCAGTGCGACTGACGCGTGCGTACTGCAGCTGAAACTCCACTATGGCCTGCTGCTGCTCGCCTAGCATGTGCAAGGTGGAGTTCCACCTGGTGGGCACGTCGCATATGAGGCGGTGAGCGGGAAGGCCGAAGTTCCGCTGTAGCGCAGACAGGCGAGCAGCGGCAGGATGTGAACGCCGATAGCGCGCACAGACGGCCCACACTTTATGCAGCAGCTTTGACATGTCGGGGTAGTTGTGAATGAACTTCTGCACCACCAAATTCAGCACATGCGCCAGGCAAGGGATGTGCGTCAAACTGGCTAGTCCCAGAGCTGCGACGAGATTTTCTCCCATTATCGCACACCAGGCGGGGCTTGAGGCCCACTGGCAGAAACCACTCGTGGGTCTGTTGTTCAATACCCCGCCACAACTCCTGCGCAGTGTGGGGCCTGTCCCCCAAACATATGAGTTTCAGAATGGCCTGCTGACGTTTACCCCTGGCTGTGCTGAAGTTGGTGGTGAAGGTGTGTGGCTGACTGGATGAGCTGGTGGAAGCAGAGGAGGAGGAAGCTGAGTAGGAGGAGGAGGCTACAGGAGGCAAAGAATGATGCCCTGCGATCCTTGGCGGCGGAAGGATGTGCGCCAAGGAACTCTCCGCCTGGGGCCCAGCCGCCACTATATTTACCCAGTGTGCAGTTAGGGAGATATAGCATCCCTGGCCGTGCTTACTGGTCCACGTATCTGTGGTTAGGTGGACCTTGCCACAGATGGCGTTGCGCAGTGCACACTTGATTTTATCGGATACTTGGTTGTGCAGGGAAGACATGGCTCTCTTGGAGAAGTAGTGGCGGCTGGGAACAACATACTGTGGGACAGCCATGGATATCAGCGGTTTGAAGTTGTCTGTGTCCACCAGCCTGAATGACAGCATTTCAAAGGCCAGTAGTTTAGAAATGCTGGCATTCAGGCCCAGGACTCTAGGGTGGCTAGGTGGGGAATTTACGCTTTCTCTCAAGGTTTGTGAGATGAGAGCTGAACGCTGCCGTGTGACATGGTGGAGATGCTTGGTGACGCAGGTGGTGGTGTTGGTGGCACATCCTCTGGTGGGCGGCAGGTGCAAACATTCCTCCCAAGGCGGAGGAAGAGGCCGAGGCAGCAACAGAAGAGGGAGCAAGGGGAGCCAGAGTGAGTTCCTTGCTTTTAAGGTGTTTACTCCACTGCAGTTCATGCTTTGCATGTAGATGCCTGGTCATGCAGGTTGTGCTAAGGTTCAGAACGTTAATGCCTCGCTTCAGGCTCTGATGGCACAGTGGCCACATTTGTACCTGAGCTCTGCTGTTTGTAACCTCCCTCTGAGCCACTTCTAACAGACTGGCCTGAAAGTGCTAAAAATGACCCCTCATCCTCCTCCTCCTCCTCCTGGGCCACCTCCTCTTCCATCATTGCCCTAAGCGTTTCTCAAGGAGACATAGAAGTGGTATTGTAACGCTGATAACGGTGTCATCCCCACTGGCCATGTTGGTGGAGTACTCGAAACAGCGCAACAGGGCACACAGGTCTCGCACGGAGGCCCAATCATTGGTGGTGAAGTGGTGCTGTTCCGCGAGTGCGACTGACGCGCGCGTACTGCAGCTGAAACTCCACTATGGCCTGCTGCTGCTCGCCTAGCATGTGCAAGGTGGAGTTCCACCTGGTGGGCACGTCGCATATGAGGCGGTGAGCGGGAAGGCCGAAGTTCCGCTGTAGCGCAGACAGGCGAGCAGCGGCAGGATGTGAACGCCGATAGCGCGCACAGACGGCCCACACTTTATGCAGCAGCTTTGACATGTCGGGTAGTTGTGAATGAACTTCTGCACCACCAAATTCAGCACATGCGCCAGGCAAGGGATGTGCGTCAAACTGGCTAGTCCCAGAGCTGCGACGAGATTTTCTCCCATTATCGCACACCAGGCGGGGGCTTGAGGCCCACTGGCAGAAACCACTCGTGGGTCTGTTGTTCAACACCCGCCACAACTCCTGCGCAGTGTGGGCCTGTCCCCCAAACATATGAGTTTCAGAATGGCCTGCTGACGCTTACCCCTGGCTGTGCTGAAGTTGGTGGTGAAGGTGTGTGGCTGACTGGATGAGCTGGTGGAAGCAGAGGAGGAGGAAGCTGAGTAGGAGGAGGAGGCTACAGGAGGCAAAGAATGATGCCCTGCGATCCTTGGCGGCGGAAGGATGTGCGCCAAGGAACTCTCCGCCTGGGGCCCAGCCGCCACTATATTTACCCAGTGTGCAGTTAGGAGATATAGCATCCCTGGCCGTGCTTACTGGTCCACGTATCTGTGGTTAGGTGGACCTTGCACAGATGGCGCTACGCAGTGACACTTGATTTTATCGGATACTTGGTTGTGCAGGGAAGACATGGCTCTCTTGGAGAAGTAGTGGCGGCTGGGAACAACATACTGTGGGACAGCCATGGATATCAGCGGTTTGAAGTTGTCTGTGTCCACCAGCCTGAATGACAGCATTTCAAAGGCCAGTAGTTTAGAAATGCTGGCATTCAGGCCCAGGACTCTAGGGTGGCTAGGTGGGAATTTACGCTTTCTCTCCAAGGTTTGTGAGATGAGAGCTGAACGCTGCCGTGTGACATGGTGGAGATGCTTGGTGACGCAGGTGGTGGTGTTGGTGGCACATCCTCTGGTGGGCGGCAGGTGCAAACATTCCTCCCAAGGCGGAGGAAGAGGCCGAGGCAGCAACAGAAGAGGGAGCAAGGGGAGCCAGAGTGAGTTCCTTGCTTTTAAGGTGTTTACTCCACTGCAGTTCATGCTTTGCATGTAGATGCCTGGTCATGCAGGTTGTGCTAAGGTTCAGAACGTTAATGCCTCGCTTCAGGCTCTGATGGCACAGCGTGCAAACCACTAGGGTCTTGTCGTCAGCACATTGTTTAAAGAAGTGCCATGCCAGGGAACTCCTTGAAGCTGCCTTTGGGGTGCTCGGTCCCTGGTGGCGGTAGCAGGCGAACTCTCTTGGAGGCGGCTGTTCTGCTTTTGCCACCTGCTCCCTCTTTTTGCTACGCTGTTGGCTCAGTCTCACCACTTCCTCTTCCTCATTCCATGTGGGGTCTAGGACCTCATCGTCCCCTGCATCGTCTTCCACACAGTCTTCCTCCCTGACCTCCTGTTCGGTCTGCACACTGCAGAAAGACGCAGCAGTTGGCACTTGTGTTTCGTCATCATCAGAGACGTGCGGACTACGATGAGATGGTATTCCCATGTCCTCATCATCAGGAAACATCAGTGGTTGTGCATCAGTGCATTCTATGACTTCCACCACTGGCGAAGGGCTAGGTGGATTCCCTTGAGAAACCCTGCCAGCAGAGTCTTCAAACAGCATAAGAGACTGCTGCATAACTTGAGGCTCAGACAGTTTCCCTGATATGCATAGGGGTGATGTGACAGACTGATGGGCTTGGTTTTCAGGCGCCACCTGTGCGCTTTCTGCAGAAGACTGGTTCGGAGATAATTTTGTGAACGTGCTGGATCCACTGTCGGCCACCCAATTGATTAGCGCCTGTACCTGCTCAGGCCTTACCATCCTTAGAACGGCATTGGGCCCCACCAAATATCATAGTATATAAGACCGAAAAAAGACATTTGTCCATCCAGTTCGGCCTGTTTCCTACAGGTTGATCCAAAGGAAAGCAAAAAACCCCTGTGAGGCAGAAGCCAATTTTCCCCACTTAAGGGTAAAAAAAATTCCTTCCCGACTCCAATCAGGCAATCAGAATAACTCCCTGGATCAACGACCCCTCTCTAGTAGCTGTAGCCTGTAATATTATTACACTTCAGAAATACATCCAGGCCCCTCTTGAATTCCTTTATTGTACTCACCATCATCACCTCCTCAGGCAGAGAGTTTCATAGTCTCACTGCTCTTACAGTGAAGAATCCTTTTCTATGTTTGTGTACAAACCTTCTTTCCTCCAGACGCAGAGGATGTCCCCTTGTCACAGTCACAGTCCTGGGGATAAATAGATGATGGGAGAGATCTCTGTACTGACCCCGATATATTTATACATAGTTATTAGATCTCCCCTCAGTCATCTTTTTTCAAAAGTGAATTACCCTAATTTTGATAACCTTTCAGGGTACTGTAGATTCCTCATTCCAGTTATTACTTTAGTTGCCCTCCTCTGAACCCTCTCAAGCTCTTCTATGTCTGTCTTGTTCACAGGAGCCCAGAACTGTACACTGTACTCCATGTGTGGTCTGACTAGTGTTTTGTAAAGTGGTAGGACTATGTTCTCATCACGGGCATCTATGCCCCTTTTGATGCAACCCATTATCTTATTGGCCTTGGCAGTAGCTGCCTGACACTGGTTTTTGCAGCTTAATTTGCTGTTTATTAAAATTCCTAGATTCTTTTCCATGTCAGTGTAAAGGTCCTTTCACACTTGCGTTCTGAGGATCCGGCAGGCACTTCCGTCACGCCGGATCCGTCAGAACGCAAGTCGCCTGAAAGGATTAGAAGACTGATCAGGATCCTGATCAGTCTTCGAAATGCTTTCAGGTTACTATGGCAGCCAGGACGCTATTAAAGTCCTGGTTGCCATAGTAGTAGTGGGGAGCGGGGGAGCGGTATACTTACAGTCCGTGCGGCTCCCGGGGCGCTTCAGAATGACGTCAGAGCGCCCCATGCGCATGGATCACGTGATCCTTGTGATCACGTGATCCATGAGTGTAGGGCGCCCTGACGTCACTCTGGAGCGCCGCGGGAGCCGCACGGATGGTAAGTATATTGCTCCCCCACTCCACACTACATTTTACCATGGCAACCAGGACTTTAGCGTCCTGGCTGCCATGGTAACCATTGAGAAAAAGCTAAACGTCGGATCCGGCGATACGCCGAAACGACATTTAGCTTAAGGCCGGATCCGGATTAATGCCTTTCAATGGGCATTAATTCCGGATCCGGCCTTGTGGCAAGTGTTCAGGATTTTTGGACGGAACAAAAAGCACAGAATGCTGCGGTATTTGCTGCGTCCAAAAAACGTTCCGGTCCTGAACTGAAGACATCCTGATGCATCCTGAACGGATTTCTCTCCATTCAGAATGCATGGGGATGATCCTGATCAGGTTTTTTCCGGCATAGAGCGCCGATGACGGAACTCTATGCCGGAAAACAAAAACGCCAGTGTGAAAGGACCCTTACCGAGTGTTTTACAATTTAATATGTACGGGTGACTTGCATTATTCCTTCCCATGTGCATAACTTTACATTTGTCAGTGCTAAACCTCATCTGCCATTTTTCTGCCCAAGCCTCCAATATATTCCGATCCCTCTGTAGCAGAAAACTGTCCTCTTCAGTGTTAATTACTTTACACAGTTTAGTGTCATCTGCAGAAATAGATATTTTACTGTGCAGGACTTCTACAAGATCATTAATAAATATATTGAAGAGAATAGGGTCCAATACTGACCCCTGAGGTACCCCACTAGTTACAGTGACCCAATCTACCGTTAATAACCACCCTCTGTTTTCTGTCACTTTGCCAGTTACTTACCCACATACAGACATTTTCTCCCAGTCCGAGCATCCTCATTTTATATACTAACCTTTTATGAGGTACAGTGTCAAATGCTTTGGAGAAGTCCAGATATATGACATCCATTGATTCGCCACTGTCAAGTCTAGAACTTACCTCCTCATAGAAGCTGATTAAATTTGTTTGGCATGACCGATCCCTCGTGAAACCATGCTGATATGGCGTTATTTGCTTATTTTCATTGAGATACTCCAAAATAGCATCTCTTAGAAACCCTTCAAACAGTTTACCAACAATAGATGTTAAACTTACCGGCCTATAATTTCCAGGCTCTGTTTTTGGACCCTTTTTGAATATTGGTACCACATTTGCTATGCGCCAATCCTGTGGAACATTCCCTGTCAGTATAGAGTCCGTAAATATCAGAAATAAAGGTCTGGCTATGACATCACTTAATTCCCTTAGGATACGGGGGTGTATGCCATCCGGTCCTGGCGATTTGTCTATTTTAATCTTTTTAAGTCGCTATTGTACTTTTTCCTGGGTCAGACAGGGCACTTTTAATGGGCAATTTACTTTTGCATTCTGTATTTCATCTGACAGTGTAGTTTATTTTCCTCAGTGAATATAGTGGAGAAAAAAATATTTAATAGTTTTGCTTTATCCTCGTGGCTCTCTGCAACACCCCCCTCATTGCTATGTAGAGGGCCGACTCCTTAAGATTTATATGTTTTACTATTTATATAATTGAAGAACATTTTAGGGTTAGTTTTACTCTCTTTGGCAATTAATCTCTCGGTCTCTAGTTTGGCAAATTTTATTAGTTTTTTACATATTGTATTTTTTTCCTTATTGTTTATCAGTGCTTCCTGACTCCCCTCCTGTTTTAGTGATTTATATGCTTTTTTTTGTCATTTATTGCTTTCTTTACGGTTCCATTTATCCACATTGGTTTCTTATTGTTCCTTAGCCTTTTATTCCTATAAGGTATGTACCTCTCACAATTAGATGTTACAATGCTTTTAAAAATCTCCCATTTTATGGTTGTATTTTTATTTTTGAGGACTTTGTCCCAGTTAGTTAGGCCCATGGCCTCGCTTAGTTGGCAAAATTTAGCTTTTTTAAAGTTTGGTATTTTTGTTCCTCCCTTTAGAAACTCTTGTTTGAAGGATAATTGGAAGATTATAACTTTATGGTCACTATTTCCCAGGTGTCCCCCAACATGCACATCTGTTGTTCTATCAGGTCTATTGGTTAATACTAAGTCCAGTATGGCCATCCCTCTAGTGGGGTCCTGAACCAGTTGGGAAAGGAAATTGTCTTTGGCTATTGCAAAGAACCTGTTTCATTCTTGGGATGTACAGCTTTCGGTTTCCCAGTCTATATCTGGGTAGTTGAAGTCCCCCATGATAACGACTTCATTATAATTTGCCGCCTCGTCTAATTCGTTTAGTAATAGATTTTCTGTGGAATCTGGTATATTAGGTGGTTTATAATACACTTCTATTAGTATTTTATTATTGTTTTTTGCTCCATGTATTTCTACTCACAGTGACTCCACATGTTCATGTCCCTCAGAGATGTATTCTCGAATTACGGGATTTAGACACGACTTTACATAGAGGCAGACCCCTCCACCTCTCCGGTTTTGACGATCCTTTCTAAACAGATTGTAACCTTTTATATTAACTGCCCAGTCTTAGCTATCATTCAGCCATGTCTCAGTTATTCCCACTATGTCATAATCCTCCTCACACATCACTAATTCCAGTTCACCAGCTGTAAATTCTGACGGGTACTGGAACCTGAGCTAGTTGGTTCACTAGGACGTGTGGCTGTGGCAGAATGGCCACGTCCTCTCCCAGCACCAGAGGGTACACTAACACCACCACGACCGCATCCGCGTCCCTTACTAGATGTTTTCCTCATTGTTACCGTTCACCAAGCACCACAATAAGAAAAAAAATATTTGGCCCAATGTATTGATTTCAAATTCAGGCCATTTTTTACAGGCACCTTAACACTATCTGCCTATTTATTTATGTAGCATATTACACTAATCCAGGAACAGCAGTAACCAGTGATTTAGGGGAATATCTCTTTTAGGGCAAGTATTTAGGCCTTGGATGAAAGGTATCCTTTTTTGGACAGATTTAAACTAGGCCTCCAACAGCTGGAACAGCAGATTCAGGGTATTGCTATTTTGGCAATTGAATTTCACCCCAGAACAAAATATATAATTTGCAGGACACTATGAAACTTGGCCAGCCACAGCTGAAACCACTGATTTATGGTATTGCTATTTTGGCAATTGAATTTCACCCCAGAACAAAATATACCCTGTTACGGACAGATTTAAACTAGCCCTGCAACAGCTGGAACACCAGATTCAGGGTATTGCTATTTTGGCAATTGAATTTAACCCCAGAACAAAATATATGTTTTGGCGGACACTATTATAGTTTGCCAGCCACAGCTGAAACCACTGATTTATGGTATTGCTATTTTGGCAATTGAATTTCACCCCAGAACAAAATATATGTTTTTGCGGACACTATTATAGTTTGCCAGCCACAGCTGTGACACCAGATTTATGGTATTGCCATTTTGGCAATTGAATTTCACCCCAGAACAAAATATTTCCTTTGCAGGACACTATGAAACTTGGCCAGCCACAGCTGAAACCACTGATTTATGGTATTGCTATTTTGGCAATTGAATTTCACCCCAGAACAAAAAATATATGTTTTGGCGGACACTATTATAGTTTGCCAGCCACAACTGAAACCAATGATTTATGATATTACTATTTTAGCAATTGAATTTCACCCCAGAACAAAATATATGTTTTTGCGGACACTATTATAGTTTGCCAGCCTCAGCTGTGACACCAGATTTATGGTATTGCTATTTTGGCAATTGAATTTCACCCCAGAACAAAATATACACTGTTCGGACAGATTTAAACTAGCCCTGCAACAGCTGAAACACCAGATTCAGGGGTATTGCTATTTTGGCAATTGAATTTCACCCCAGAACAAAATATATGTTTTGGCGGACACTATTATAGTTTGCCAGCCAGTGCTGGGACACCAGATTTAGGGGATTGCTATTTTGGCAGTTGAATTTCACCCCAGAACAAAATATATGTTTTGGCGGACACTATTATAATTTGCCAGCCACAGCTGAAACCACTGATTTATGGTATTGCTATTTTGGCAATTGAATTTCACCCCAGAACAAAATATATGTTTTTACGGAAACTATTATAGTTTGCCAGCCACAGCTGTGACACCAGATTTATGGTATTGCTATTTTGGCAATTGAATTTCACCCCAGAATAAAATATATTCTTTGCAGGACACTATGAAACAGATTTAAACTAGGCCTCCAACAGCTGGAACAGCAGATTCAGGGTATTGCTATTTTGGCAATTGAATTTCACCCCAGAACAAAATATATAATTTGCAGGACACTATGAAACTTGGCCAGCCACAGCTGAAACCACTGATTTATGGTATTGCTATTTTGGCAATTGAATTTCACCCCAGAACAAAATATACCCTGTTACGGACAGATTTAAACTAGCCTTGCAACAGCTGGAACACCAGATTCAGGGTATTGCTATTTTGGCAATTGAATTTCACCCCAGAACAAAATATATGTTTTGGCGGACACTATTATAGTTTGCCAGCCACAGCTGAAACCACTGATTTATGGTATTGCTATTTTGGCAATTGAATTTCACCCCAGAACAAAATATATGTTTTTGCGGACACTATTATAGTTTGCCAGCCACAGCTGTGACACCAGATTTATGGTATTGCCATTTTGGCAATTGAATTTCACCCCAGAACAAAACATTTCCTTTGCAGGACACTATGAAACTTGGCCAGCCACAGCTGAAACCACTGATTTATGGTATTGCTATTTTGGCAATTGAATTTCACCCCAGAACAAAATATATGTTTTTGCGGACACTATTATAGTTTGCCAGCCTCAGCTGTGACACCAGATTTATGGTATTGCTATTTTGGCAATTGAATTTCACCCCAGAACAAAATATACACTGTTCGGACAGATTTAAACTAGCCCTGCAACAGCTGAAACACCAGATTCAGGGTATTGCTATTTTGGCAATTGAATTTCACCCCAGAACAAAATATATGTTTTGGCGGACACTATTATAGTTTGCCAGCCAGTGCTGGGACACCAGATTTAGGGGATTGCTATTTTGGCAGTTGAATTTCACCCCAGAACAAAATATATGTTTTGGCGGACACTATTATAGTTTGCCAGCCACAGCTGAAACCACTGATTTATGGTATTGCTATTTTGGCAATTGAATTTCACCCCAGAACAAAATATATGTTTTTGCGGACACTATTATAGTTTGCCAGCCACAGCTGTGACACCAGATTTATGGTATTGCTATTTTGGCAATTGAATTTCACCCCAGAACAAAATATTTCCTTTGCAGGACACTATGAAACTTGGCCAGCCACAGCTGAAACCACTGATTTATGGTATTGCTATTTTGGCAATTGAATTTCACCCCAGAAAAAATATATGTTTTTGCGGACACTATTATAGTTTGCCAGCCACAGCTGTGACACCAGATTTATGGTATTGCTATTTTGGCAATTGAATTTCACCCCAGAACAAAATATATGTTTTGGCGGACACTATTATAGTTTGCCAGCCAGTGCTGGGACACCAGATTTAGGGGATTGCTATTTTGGCAGTTGAATTTCACCCCAGAACAAAATATATGTTTTGGCGGACACTATTATAGTTTGCCAGCCACAGCTGAAACCACTGATTTATGGTATTGCTATTTTGGCAATTGAATTTCACCCCAGAAAAAAATATATGTTTTTGTGGACACTATTATAGTTTGCCAGCCACAGCTGTGACACCAGATTTATGGTATTGCTATTTTGGCAATTGAATTTCACCCCAGAATAAAATATATTCTTTGCAGGACACTATGAAACTTGGCCAGTCACAGCTGAAACCACTGATTTATGGTATTGCTATTTTGGCAATTGAATTTCACCCCAGAACAAAATATACCCTGTTACGGACAGATTTAAACTAGCCCTGCAACAGCTGGAACACCAGATTCAGGGTATTGCTATTTTGGCAATTGAATTTAACCCCAGAACAAAATATATGTTTTGGCGGACACTATTATAGTTTGCCAGCCACAGCTGAAACCACTGATTTATGGTATTGCTATTTTGGCAATTGAATTTCACCCCAGAACAAAATATATGTTTTTGCGGACACTATTATAGTTTGCCAGCCACAGCTGTGACACCAGATTTATGGTATTGCCATTTTGGCAATTGAATTTCACCCCAGAACAAAATATTTCCTTTGCAGGACACTATGAAACTTGGCCAGCCACAGCTGAAACCACTGATTTATGGTATTGCTATTTTGGCAATTGAATTTCACCCCAGAACAAAAAATATATGTTTTGGCGGACACTATTATAGTTTGCCAGCCACAACTGAAACCAATGATTTATGATATTACTATTTTAGCAATTGAATTTCACCCCAGAACAAAATATATGTTTTTGCGGACACTATTATAGTTTGCCAGCCTCAGCTGTGACACCAGATTTATGGTATTGCTATTTTGGCAATTGAATTTCACCCCAGAACAAAATATACACTGTTCGGACAGATTTAAACTAGCCCTGCAACAGCTGAAACACCAGATTCAGGGTATTGCTATTTTGGCAATTGAATTTCACCCCAGAACAAAATATATGTTTTGGCGGACACTATTATAGTTTGCCAGCCAGTGCTGGGACACCAGATTTAGGGGATTGCTATTTTGGCAGTTGAATTTCACCCCAGAACAAAATATATGTTTTGGCGGACACTATTATAATTTGCCAGCCACAGCTGAAACCACTGATTTATGGTATTGCTATTTTGGCAATTGAATTTCACCCAGAACAAAATATATGTTTTTGCGGAAACTATTATAGTTTGCCAGCCACAGCTGTGACACCAGATTTATGGTATTGCTATTTTGGCAATTGAATTTCACCCCAGAATAAAATATATTCTTTGCAGGACACTATGAAACAGATTTAAACTAGGCCTCCAACAGCTGGAACAGCAGATTCAGGGTATTGCTATTTTGGCAATTGAATTTCACCCCAGAACAAAATATATAATTTGCAGGACACTATGAAACTTGGCCAGCCACAGCTGAAACCACTGATTTATGGTATTGCTATTTTGGCAATTGAATTTCACCCCAGAACAAAATATACCCTGTTACGGACAGATTTAAACTAGCCTTGCAACAGCTGGAACACCAGATTCAGGGTATTGCTATTTTGGCAATTGAATTTCACCCCAGAACAAAATATATGTTTTGGCGGACACTATTATAGTTTGCCAGCCACAGCTGAAACCACTGATTTATGGTATTGCTATTTTGGCAATTGAATTTCACCCCAGAACAAAATATATGTTTTTGCGGACACTATTATAGTTTGCCAGCCACAGCTGTGACACCAGATTTATGGTATTGCCATTTTGGCAATTGAATTTCACCCCAGAACAAAACATTTCCTTTGCAGGACACTATGAAACTTGGCCAGCCACAGCTGAAACCACTGATTTATGGTATTGCTATTTTGGCAAT
>JAKVIS010003640.1:0-16408 GCA_033119425.1 Bufotes viridis
GGACATGTGACAGTGTGTGGCAGTTAGGAGATCAGTGATGGCTGCAGTAGGACATGTGACAGTGTATGGCAGTTAGGGAGATCAGTGATGGCTGCTGTAGGACATGTGACAGTGTATGGCAGTTAGGAGATCAGTGATGGCTGCTGTAGGACATGTGACAGTGTGTGGCAGTTAGGAGATCAGTGATGGCTGCAGTAGGACATGTGACAGTGTATGGCAGTTAGGAGATCAGTGATGGCTGCTGTAGGACATGTGACAGTGTGTTGCAGTTAGGAGATCAGTGATGGCTGCTGTAGGACATGTGACAGTGTATGGCAGTTAGGAGATCAGTGATGGCTGCTGTAGGACATGTGACAGTGTATGGCAGTTAGGAGATCAGTGATGGCTGCTGTAGGACATGTGACAGTGTATGGCAGTTAGGAGATCAGTGATAGCTGCTGTAGGACATGTGACAGTGTATGGCAGTTAGGAGATCAGTGATGGCTGCAGTAGGACATGTGACAGTGTATGGCAGTTAGGAGATCAGTGATGGCTGCTGTAGGACATGTGACAGTGTATGGCAGTTGGGAGATCAGTGATGGCTGCTGTAGGACATGTGACAGTGTGTGGCAGTTAGGAGATCAGTGATGGCTGCTGTAGGACATGTGACAGTGTATGGCAGTTAGGAGATCAGTGATGGCTGCTGTAGGACATGTGACAGTGTATGGCAGTTAGGAGATCAGTGATGGCTGCTGTAGGACATGTGACAGTGTATGGCAGTTAGGAGATCAGTGATGGCTGCAGTAGGACATGTGACAGTGTGTGGCAGTTAGGAGATCAGTGCTGGGTGCTGTAGGACATGTGACAGTGTGTGGCAGTTAGGAGATCAGTGATGGCTGCAGTAGGACATGTGACAGTGTATGGCAGTTAGGAGATCAGTGATGGCTGCTGTAGGACATGTGACAGTGTATGGCAGTTAGGAGATCAGTGATGGCTGCAGTAGGACATGTGACAGTGTGTGGCAGTTAGGAGATCAGTGATGGCTGCAGTAGGACATGTGACAGTGTATGGCAGTTAGGAGATCAGTGATGGCTGCAGTAGGACATGTGACAGTGTATGGCAGTTAGGAGATCTGTGTTGGCTGCTGTAGGACATTTGACAGTGTATGGCAGTTAGGAGATCAGTGATGGCTGCTGTAGAACATGTGACAGTGTATGGCAGTTAGGAGATCAGTGATGTCTGCTGTAGGACATGTGACAGTGTATGGCAGTTAGGAGATCAGTGATGGCTGCTGTAGGACATGTGACAGTGTGTGGCAGTTAGGAGATCAGTGATGGCTGCAGTAGGACATGTGACAGTGTGTGGCAGTTAGGAGATCAGTGATGGCTGCTGTAGGACATGTGACAGTGTGTGGCAGTTAGGAGATCAGTGATGGCTGCTGTAGGACATGTGACAGTGTATGGCAGTTAGGAGATCAGTGATGGCTGCTGTAGGACATGTGACAGTGTACGGCAGTTAGAAGATCAGTGATGGCTGCTGTAGGACATGTGACATTGTATGGCAGTTAGGAGATCAGTGATGGCTGCAGTAGGACATGTGACAATGTATGGCAGTTAGGAGATCAGTGATGTCTGCAGTAGGACATGTGACAGTGTGTGGCAGTTAGGAGATCAGTGATGGCTGCTGTAGGACATGAGACAGTGTGTAGCAGTTTGGAGATCAGTGATGGCTGCTGTAGGACATGTGACAGTGTATGGCAGTTAGGAGATCAGAGATGGCTGCTGTAGGACATGTGACAGTGTATGGTAGTTAGGAGATCAGTGATGGCTGCTGTAGGACATGTGACAGTGTGTGGCAGTTAGGAGATCAGTGATGGCTGCTGTAGGACATGTGACAGTGTATGGCAGTTAGGAGATCAGTGATGGCTGCTGTAGGACATGTGACAGTGTATGGCAGTTAGGAGATCAGTGATGGCTGCTGTTGGACATGTGACAGTGTTTAGCAGTTAGGAGATCAGTGATGGCTGCTGTAGGACATGTGACAGTGTATGGCAGTTAGGAGATCAGTGATGGCTGCTGTAGGACATGTGACAGTGTATGTCAGTTAGGAGATCAGTGATGGCTGCTGTAGGACATGTGACAGTGTATGGCAGTTAGGAGATCAGTGATGGCTGCTGTAGGACATGTGACAGTGTATGGCAGTTAGGAGATCAGTGATGGCTGCAGTAGGACATGTGACAGGGTATGGCAGTTAGGAGATCAGTGATGGCTGCAGTAGGACATGAGACAGTATATGTCAGTTAGGAGATCAGTGATGGCTGCATTAGGACATGTGACAGTGTGTGGCAGTTAGGAGATCAGTGATGGCTGCTGTAGGACATGTGACAGTGTGTGGCAGTTAGGAGTTCAGTGATGGCTGCTGTAGGACATGTGACAGTGTGTGGCAGTTAGGAGATCAGTGATGGCTGCTGTAGGACATGTGACAGTGTGTGGCAGTTAGGAGATCAGTGATGGCTGCAGTAGGACATGTGACAGAGTGAGGCAGTTAGGAGATCAATGATGGCTGCTGTAGGACATGTGCCAGTGTATGGCAGTTAGGAGATCAGTGATGGCTGCTGTAGGACATGTGACAGTGTATGGCAGTTAGGAGATCAGTGATGGCTGCTGTAGGACATGTGACAGTGTATGGCAGTTAGGAGATCAGTGATGGCTGCTGTAGGACATGTGACAGTGTATGGCAGTTAGGAGATTAGTGATGGCTGCTGTAGGACATGTGACAGTGTGTGGCAGTTGGGAGATCAGTGATGGCTGTTGTAGGACATGTGACAGTGTATGGCAGTTAGGAGATCAGTGATGGCTGCAGTAGGACATGTGACAGTGTGTGGCAGTTAGGAGATCAGTGATGTCTGCTGTAGGACATGTGACAGTGTGTGGCAGTTAGGAGATCAGTGATGGCTGCTGTAGGACATGTGACAGTGTATGGCAGTTAGGAGATCAGTGATGGCTGCTCTAGGACATGTGACAGTGTATGGCAGTTAGGAGATCAGTGATGGCTGCTGTAAGACTTGTGACAGTGTATGGCAGTTAGGAGATCAGTGATGGCTGCCGTAAGACATGTGACAGTGTGTGGCAGTTAGGAGATCAGTGATGTCTGCTGTAGGACATGTGACAGTGTGTGGCAGTTAGGAGATCAGTGATGGCTGCAGTAGGACATGTGACAGTGTATTGCAGTTAGGAGATCAGTGATGGCTGCTGTAGGACATGTGACAGTGTATGGCAGTTAGGAGATCAGTGATGGCTGCTGTAGGACATGTGACAGTGTAATGCAGTTAGGAGATCAGTGATGGCTGCTGTAGGACATGTGACAGTGTATGGCAGTTAGGAGATCAGTGATGGCTGCTGTAGGACATGTGACAGTGTAATGCAGTTAGGAGATCAGTGATGGCTGCAGTAGGACATGTGACAGTGTATGGCAGTTAGGAGATCAGTGATGGCTGCTTTAGGACATGTGACAGTGTATGGCAGTTAGGAGATCAGTGATGGCTGCAGTAGGACATGTGACAGTGTATGGCAGTTAGGAGATCAGTGATGGCTGCTTTAGGACATGTGACAGTGTATGGCAGTTAGGAGATCAGTGATGGCTGCAGTAGGACATGTGACAGTGTGTGGCAGTTAGGAGATCAGTGATGGCTGCTGTAGGACATGTGACAGTGTGTGGCAGTTGGGAGATCAGTGATGGCTGTTGTAGGACATGTGACAGTGTATGGCAGTTAGGAGATCAGTGATGGCTGCAGTAGGACATGTGACAGTGTGTGGCAGTTTGGAGATCAGTGATGTCTGCTGTAGGACATGTGACAGTGTGTGGCAGTTAGAACATCAGTGATGGCTGCTGTAGGACATGTGACAGTGTGTGGCAGTTAGGAGATCAGTGATGGCTGCTGTAGGACATGTGACAGTGTATGTCAGTTAGGAGATCAGTGATGGCTGCTGTAGGACATGTGACAGTGTATGTCAGTTAGGAGATCAGTGATGGCTGCAGTAGGACATGTGACAGTGTATGGCAGTTAGGAGATCAGTGTTGGCTGCTGTAGGACATGTGACAGTGTATGGCAGTTAGGAGATCAGTGATGGCTGCTGTAGGACATGTGACAGTGTATGGCAGTTAGGAGATCAGTGATGGCTGCTGTAGGACATGTGACAGTGTATGGCAGTTAGGAGATCAGTGATGGCTGCAGTAAGACATGTGACAGTGTGTGGCAGTTAGGAGATCAGTGATGGCTGCTGTAGGACATGTGACAGTGTATGGCAGTTAGGAGATCAGTGATGGCTGCTGTAGGACATGTGACAGTGTAATGCAGTTAGGAGATCAGTGATGGCTGCTGTAGGACATGTGACAGTGTATGGCAGTTAGGAGATCAGTGATGGCTGCTGTAGGACATGTGACAGTGTATGGCAGTTAGGAGATCAGTGATGGCTGCTCTAGGACATGTGACAGTGTATGGCAGTTAGGAGATCAGTGATGGCTGCAGTAGGACATGTGACAGTGTATGGCAGTTAGGAGATTAGTGATGGCTGCTGTAGGACATGTGACAGTGTATGGCAGTTAGGAGATCATTGATGGCTGCTCTAGGACATGTGACAGTGTATGGCAGTTAGGAGATCAGTGATGGCTGCTGTAGGACATGTGACAGTGTATGGCAGTTAGGAGATCAGTGATGGCTGCTGTAGGACATGTGACAGTGTATGGCAGTTAGGAGATCAGTGATGGCTGCAGTAGGACATTTGACAGTGTATGGCAGTTAGGAGATCAGTGATGGCTGCAGTAGGACATGTGACAGTGTATGGCAGTTAGGAGATCAGTGATGTCTGCTGTAGGACATGTGACAGTGTATGGTATTTAGCAGAACAGTGATGGCTGCTGTAGGACATGTGACAGTGTATGGCAGTTAGGAGATCAGTGATGGCTGCTGTAGGACATGTGACAGTGTATGGCAGTTAGGAGATAAGTGATGGCTGCTCTAGGACATGTGACAGTGTATGGCAGTTAGGAGATCAGTGATGGCTGCTGTAAGACTTGTGACAGTGTATGGCAGTTAGGAGATCAGTGATGGCTGCCGTAAGACATGTGACAGTGTGTGGCAGTTAGGAGATCAGTGATGGCTGCTGTAGGACATGTGACAGTGTGTGGCAGTTAGGAGATCAGTGATGGCTGCAGTAGGACATGTGACAGTGTATTGCAGTTAGGAGATCAGTGATGGCTGCTGTAGGACATGTGACAGTGTATGGCAGTTAGGAGATCAGTGATGGCTGCTGTAGGACATGTGACAGTGTAATGCAGTTAGGAGATCAGTGATGGCTGCTGTAGGACATGTGACAGTGTATGGCAGTTAGGAGATCAGTGATTGCTGCTGTAGGACATGTGACAGTGTATGGCAGTTAGGAGATCAGTGATGGCTGCTGTAGGACATGTGACAGTGTATGGCAGTTAGGAGATCAGTGATGGCTGCAGTAGGACATGTGACAGTGTATGGCAGTTAGGAGATCAGTGATGGCTGCTGTAGGACATGTGACAGTGTATGGCAGTTAGGAGATCAGTGATGGCTGCTGTAGGACATGTGACAATGTGTGGCAGTTAGGAGATCAGTGATGGCTGCTGTAGGACATGAGGTCATGTGACAGTGTGATGCAGTTAGGAGATCAGTGATGGCTGCTGTAGGACATGTGACAGTGTATGGCAGTTAGGAGATCAGTGATGGCTGCAGTAGGACATGTGACAGTGTATGGCAGTTAGGAGATCAGTGATGGCTGCAGTAGGACATGTGACAGTGTATGGCAGTTAGGAGATCAGTGATGGCTGCTGTAGGACATGTGACAGTGTATGGCAGTTAGGAGATCAGTGATGGCTGCTCTAGGACATGTAACAGTGTATGGCAGTTAGGGGATCAGTGATGGCTGCTGTAGGACATGTGACAGTGTGTGGCAGTTAGGAGATCAGTGATGTCTGCTGTAGGACATGTGACAGTGTATGGCAGTTAGGAGATCAGTGATGGCTGTTGTAGGACATGTGACAGTGTATGGCAGTTAGGAGATCAGTGATGGCTGCTGTAGGACATGTGACAGTGTGTGGCAGTTAGGAGATCAGTGATGTCTGCTGTAGGACATGTGACAGTGTGTGGCAGTTAGGAGATCAGTGATGGCTGCTGTAGGACATGTGACAGTGTATGGCAGTTAGGAGATCAGTGATGGCTGCTGTAGGACATGTGACAGTGTATGGCAGTTAGGAGATCAGTGATGGCTGCTGTAAGACATGTGACAGTGTATGGCAGTTAGGAGATCAGTGATGGCTGCTGTAGGACATGTGACAGTGTATGGCAGTTAGGAGATCAGTGATGGCTGCAGTAGGACATTTGACAGTGTATGGCAGTTAGGAGATCAGTGATGGCTGCAGTAGGACATGTGACAGTGTATGGCAGTTAGGAGATCAGATATGGCTGCAGTAGGACATTTGACAGTGTATGGCAGTTCGGAGATCAGTGATGGCTGCAGTAGGACATGTGAAAGTGTATGGCAGTTAGGAGATCAGTGATGGCTGCAGTAGGACATGTGACAGTGTATGGCAGCAAGGAGATCAGTGATGGCTGCTGTAGGACATGTGACAGTGTGTGGCAGTTAGGAGATCAGTGATGGCTGTTGTAGGACATGTGACAGTGTATGGCAGTTAGGAGATCAGTGATGGCTGCTGTAAGACATGTGACAGTGTATGGCAGTTAGTAGATCAGTGATGGCTGCAGTAGGACATGTGACAGTGTGATGCAGTAATGAGATCAATGATGGCTGCTGTAGGACATGTGCCAGTGTATGGCAGTTAGGAGATCAGTGATGGCTGCTGTAGGACATGTGACAGTGTATGGCAGTTAGGAGATCAGTGATGGCTGCTGTAGGACATGTGACAGTGTATGGCAGATAGGAGATTAGTGATGGCTGCTGTAGGACATGTGACAGTGTATGGCAGTTAGGAGATCAGTGATGGCTGCTCTAGGACATGTGACAGTGTATGGCAGTTAGGAGATCAGTGATTGCTGCTGTAGGACATGTGACAGTGTATGGCAGTTAGGAGATCAGTGATGGCTGCTTTAGGACATGTGACAGTGTATGGCAGTTAGGAGATCAGTGATGGCTGCTTTAGGACATGTGACAGTGTATGGCAGTTAGGAGATCAGTGATGGCTGCAGTAGGACATGTGATAGTGTGTGGCAGTTAGGAGATCAGTGATGGCTGCTGTAGGACATGTGACAGTGTATGGCAGTTAGGAGATCAGTGATGGCTGCTGTAGGACATGTGACAGTGTATGGCAGTTAGGAGATCAGTGATATCTGCTGTAGGACATGTGACAGTGTATGGCAGTTGGGAGATCAGTGATGGCTGTTGTAGGACATGTGACAGTGTATGGCAGTTAGGAGATCAGTGATGGCTGCAGTAGGACATGTGACAGTGTGTGGCAGTTAGGAGATCAGTGATGTCTGCTGTAGGACATGTGACAGTGTGTGGCAGTTAGGAGATCAGTGATGGCTGCTGTAGGACATGTGACAGTGTATAGCAGTTATGAGATCAGTGATGTCTGCTGTAGGACATGTGACAGTGTATGGCAGTTAGGAGATCAGTGTTGGCTGCTGTAGGACATGTGACAGTGTATGGCAGTTAGGAGATCAGTGATGGCTGCTGTAGGACATGTGACAGTGTATGGCAGTTAGGAGATCAGTGATGGCTGCTGTAGGACATGTGACAGTGTATGGCAGTTAGGAGATCAGTGATGGCTGCTGTAGGACATGTGACAGTGTAATGCAGTTAGGAGATCAGTGATGGCTGCTGTAGGACATGTGACAGTGTATGGCAGTTAGGAGATCAGTGATGGCTGCTGTAGGACATGTGACAGTGTATGGCAGTTAGGAGATCAGTGATGGCTGCTCTAGGACATGTGACAGTGTATGGCAGTTAGGAGATCAGTGATGGCTGCTGTAGGACATGTGACAGTGTATGGCAGTTAGGAGATCAGTGATGGCTGCTGTAGGACATGTGACAGTGTATGGCAGTTAGGAGATCAGTGATGGCTGCAGTAGGACATTTGACAGTGTATGGCAGTTAGGAGATCAGTGATGGCTGCAGTAGGACATGTGACAGTGTATGGCAGTTAGGAGATCAGTGATGTCTGCTGTAGGACATGTGACAGTGTATGGTATTTAGCAGAACAGTGATGGCTGCAGTAGGACATGTGACAGTGTATGGCAGTTAGGAGATCAGTGATGGCTGCTGTAGGACATGTGACAGTGTATTGCAGTTAGGAGATCAGTGATGGCTGCTGTAGGACATGTGACAGTGTGTGGCAGTTAGGAGATCAGTGATGGCTGCTGTAGGACATGTGACAGTGTATGGCAGTTAGGAGATCAGTGATGGCTGCTCTAGGACATGTGACAGTGTATGGCAGTTAGGAGATCAGTGATGGCTGCTGTAAGACATGTGACAGTGTATGGCAGTTAGGAGATCAGTGATGGCTGCCGTAAGACATGTGACAGTGTGTGGCAGTTAGGAGATCAGTGATGGCTGCTGTAGGACATGTGACAGTGTATGGCAGTTAGGAGATCAGTGATGGCTGCTGTAGGACATGTGACAGTGTATGGCAGTTAGGAGATCAGTGATGGCTGCTGTAGGACATGTGACAGTGTATGGCAGTTAGGAGATCAGTGATGGCTGCTGTAGGACATGTGACAGTGTATGGCAGTTAGGAGATCAGTGATGGCTGCTGTAGGACATGTGACAATGTGTGGCAGTTAGGAGATCAGTGATGGCTGCTGTAGGACATGAGGACATGTGACAGTGTGATGCAGTTAGGAGATCAGTGATGGCTGCTGTAGGACATGTGACAGTGTATGGCAGATAGGAGATCAGTAATGGCTGCTGTAGGACATGTGACAGTGTGTGGCAGTTAGGAGATCAGTGATGGCTGCTCTAGGACATGTAACAGTGTATGGCACTTAGGATATCAGTGATGGCTGTTGTAGGACATGTGACAGTGTGTGGCAGTTAGGAGATCAGTGATGGCTGCAGTAGGACATGTGACAGTGTGTGGCAGTTAGGAGATCAGTGATGGCTGCTGTAGGACATGTGACAGTGTGTGGCAGTTAGGAGATCAGTGATGGCTGCTCTAGGACATGTGACAGTGTATGGCAGTTAGGAGATCAGTGATGGCTGCTGTAGGACAATTGACAGTGTATGGCAGTTAGGAGATCAGTGATGACTGCTGTAGGACATGTGACAGTGTGTGGCAGTTAGGAGATCAGTGATGGCTGCTGTAGGACATGTGACAGTGTATGGCAGTTAGGAGATCAGTGATGGCTGCTGTAGGACATGTGACAGTGTATGGCAGTTAGGAGATCAGTGATGGCTGCTGTAAGACATGTGACAGTGTATGGCAGTTAGGAGATCAGTGATGGCTGCTGTAGGACATGTGACAGTGTATGGCAGTTAGGAGATCAGTGATGGCTGCTGTAGGACATGTGACAGTGTATGGCAGTTAGGAGATCAGTGATGGCTGCAGTAGGACATGTGACAGTGTATGGCAGTTAGGAGATCAGATATGGCTGCAGTAGGACATTTGACAGTTTATGGCAGTTAGGAGATCAGTGATGGCTGCAGTAGGACATGTGACAGTGTATGGCAGTAAGGAGATCAGTGATCGCTGCTGTAGGACATGTGACAGTGTGTGGCAGTTAGGAGATCAGTGATGGCTGCTGTAGGACATGTGACAGTGTATGGCAGTTAGGAGATCAGTGATGGCTGCTGTAGGACATGTGACAGTGTATGGCAGTTAGGAGATCAGTGATGGCTGCTGTAGGACATGTGACAGTGTGTGGCAGTTAGGAGATCAGTGATGGCTGCTGTAGGACATGTGACAGTGTATGGCAGTTAGGAGATCAGTGATGGCTGCTGTAGGACATGTGACAGTGTATGGCAGTTAGGAGATCAGTGATGGCTGCTGTAGGACATGTGACAGTGTATGGCAGTTAGGAGATCAGTGATGGCTGCTGTAGGACATGTGACAGTGTATGGCAGTTAGGAGATCAGTGATTGCTGCAGTAGGACATTTGACAGTGTATGGCAGTTAGGAGATCAGTGATGGCTGCAGTAGGACATGTGACAGTGTATGGCAGTTAGGAGATCAGTGATGGCTGCTGTAGGACATGTGACAGTGTATGGCAGTTAGGAGATCAGTGATGGCTGCTGTAGGACATGTGACAGTGTGTGGCAGTTAGGAGATCAGTGATGGCTGCAGTAGGACATGTGACAGTGTATGGCAGTTAGGAGATCAGTGATGGCTGCTGTAGGACATGTGACAGTGTGTGGCAGTTAGGAGATCAGTGATGGCTGCTGTAGGACATGTGACAGTGTATGGCAGTTAGGAGATTAGTGATGGCTGCTGCAGGACATGTGACAGTGTATGGCATTTAGGAGTTCAGTGATGGCTGCTATAGGACATGTGACAGTGTATGGCAGTTAGGAGATCAGTGATGGCTGCTGTAGGACATGTGACAGTGTGTGGCAGTTAGGAGATCAGTGATGGCTGCTGTAGGACATGTGACAGTGTATGGCAGTTAGGATATCAGTGATGGCTGCTGTAAGACATGTGACATTGTGTGGCAGTTAGGAGATCAGTGATGGCTGCTGTAAGACATGTGACAGTGTATGGCAGTTAGGAGATCAGTGATGGCTGCTGTAGGACATGTGACAATGTGTGGCAGTTAGGAGATCAGTGATGGCTGCTGTAGGACATGAGGACATGTGACAGTGTGATGCAGTTAGGAGATCAGTGATGGCTGCTGTAGGACATGTGACAGTGTATGGCAGTTAGGAGATCAGTGATGGCTGCTGTAGGACATGTGACAGTGTATGGCAGTTAGGAGATCAGTGATGGCTGCTCTAGGACATGTAACAGTTTTGTGGCAGTTAGGATATCAGTGATGGCTGCTGTAGGACATGTAACAGTTTGTGGCAGTTAGGAGATCAGTGATGTCTGCTGTAGGACATGTGACAGTGTATGGCAGTTAGGAGATCAGTGATGGCTGTTGTAGGACATGTGACAGTGTGTGGCAGTTAGGAGATCAGTGATGGCTGCAGTAGGACATGTGACAGTGTGTGGCAGTTAGGAGATCAGTGATGTCTGCTGTAGGACATGTGACAGTGTGTGGCAGTTAGGAGATCAGTGATGGCTGCTGTAGGACATGTGACAGTGTATGGCAGTTAGGAGATCAGTGATGGCTGCTGTAGGACATGTGACAGTGTATGGCAGTTAGGAGATCAGTGATGGCTGCTGTAGGACATGTGACAGTGTATGGCAGTTAGGAGATCAGTGATGGCTGCTGCAGGACATGTGACAGTGTATGGTAGTTAGGAGATCAGTGATGGCTGCTGTAGGACATGTGACAGTGTGTGGCAGTTAGGAGATCAGTGATGGCTGCTGTAGAACATGTGACAGTGTATGGCAGTTAGGAGATCAGTGATGGCTGCTGTAGGACATGTGACAGTGTATGGCAGTTAGAAGATCAGTGATGGCTGCTGTAGGACATGTGACAGTGTGTGGCAGTTAGGAGATCAGTGATGGCTGCTGTAGGACATGTGACAGTGTGTGGCAGTTAGGAGATCAGTGATGGCTGCTGTAGGACATGTGACAGTGTATGGCAGTTAGGAGATCAGTGATGGCTGCTGTAGGACATGTGACAGTGTATGGCAGTTAGAAGATCAGTGATGGCTGCTGTAGGACAAGTGACAGTGTGTGGCAGTTAGGAGATCAGTGATGGCTGCTGTAGGACAAGTGACAGTGTGTGGCAGTTAGGAGATCAGTGATGGCTGCTGTAGGACATGTGACAGTGTGTGGCAGTTAGGAGATCAGTGATGGCTGCTGTAGGACATTTGACAGTGTATGGCAGTTAGGATATCAGTGATGGCTGCTGTAGGACATGTGACAGTGTATGGCAGTTAGGAGATCAGTGATGGCTGCTGTAGGACATGTGACAGTGTATGGCAGTTAGGAGATCAGTGATGGCTGCTGCAGGACATGTGACAGTGTATGGCAGTTAGGAGATCAGTGATGGCTGCTGTAGGACATATGACAGTGTGTGGCAGTTAGGAGATCAGTGATGGCTGCTGTAGAACATGTGACAGTGTATGGCAGTTAGGAGATTAGTGATGGCTGCTGTAGGACATGTGACAGTGTATGGCAGTTAGAAGATCAGTGATGGCTGCTGTAGGACATGTGACAGTGTGTGGCAGTTAGGAGATCAGTGATGGCTGCTGTAGGACATGAGACAGTGTGTAGCAGTTAGGAGATCAGTGATGTCTGCTGTAGGACATGTGACAGTGTATGGCAGTTAGGAGATCAGTGATGGCAGCTGTAGGACATGTGACAGTGTGTGGCAGTTAGGAGATCAGTGATGGCTGCAGTAGGACATGTGACAGTGTATGGCAGTTAGGAGATCAGTGATGGCTGCAGTAGGACATGTGACAGTGTATGGCAGTTAGGAGATCAGTGATGGCTGCTGTAGGACATGTGACAGTGTGTGGCAGTTAGGAGATCAGTGATGGCTGCTGTAGGACATGTGACAGTGTTTGGCAGTTAGGAGATCAGTGATGGCTGCTGTAGGACATGTGACAGTGTATGGCAGTTAGGAGATCAGTGATGGCTGCTGTAGGACATGTGACAGTGTATGGCAGTTAGGAGATCAGTGATGGATGCTGTAGGACATGTGACAGTGTATGGCAGTTAGGAGATCAGTGTTGGCTGCTGTAGAACATGTGGCAGTCTATGGCAGTTAGGAGATCAGTGATGGCTGCTGTAGGACATGTGACAGTGTATGGCAGTTAGTAGATCAGTGATGGCTGCTGTAGGACATGTGACAGTGTGTGGCAGTTAGGAGATCAGTGATGGCTGCTGTATGACATGTGACAGTGTGTGGCAGTTAGGATATCAGTGATGACTGCAGTAGGACATGTGACAGTGTGTGGCAGTTAGGAGATCAGTGATGGCTGCTGTAGGACAAGTGACAGTGTGTGGCAGTTAGGAGATCAGTGATGGCTGCTGTAGAACATGTGACAGTGTATGGCAGTTAGGAGATCAGTGATGGCTGCTGTAGGACATGTGACAGTGTGTGGCAGTTAGGAGATCAGTGATGGCTGCAGTAGGACATGTGACAGTGTATTGCAGTTAGGAGATCAGTGATGGCTGCTGTAGGACATGTGACAGTGTGTGGCAGTTAGGAGATCAGTGATGGCTGCGATAGGACATGTGACAGTGTATGGCAGTTAGGAGATCAGTGATGGCTGCTCTAGGACATGTGACAGTGTATGGCAGTTAGGATATTAGTGATGGCTGCTGTAGGACATGTGACAGTGTATGGCAGTTAGGAGATCAGTGATGGCTGCTCTAGGACATGTGACAGTGTATGGCAGTTAGGAGATCAGTGATGGCTGCTGTAGGACATGTGACAGTGTGTGGCAGTTAGGAGATCAGTGATGGCTGCTGTAGGACATGTGACAGTGTATGACAGATAGGAGATCAGTGATGGCTGCTGTAAGATATGTAACATTGTGTGGCAGTTAGGAGATCAGTGATGGCTGCTGTAGGACATGTGACAGTGTATGGCAGTTAGGAGATCAGTGATGGCTGCTGTAGGACATGTGACAATGTGTGGCAGTTAGGAGATCAGTGATGGCTGCTGTAGGACATGAGGACATGTGACAGTGTGATGCAGTTAGGAGATCAGTGATGGCTACTGTAGGACATGTGACAGTGTATGGCAGTTAGGAGATCAGTGATGGCTGCTGTAGGACATGTGACAGTGTATGGCAGTTACGAGATCAGTGATGTCTGCTGTAGGACATGTGACAGTGTATGGCAGTTAGGAGATCAGTGATGGCTGCTGTAGGACATGTGACAGTGTATGGCAGTTAGGAGATCAGTGATGGCTGCGGTAGGACATGTGACAGTGTATGGCAGTTAGGAGATCAGTGATGGCTGCTCTAGGACATGTGACAGTGTATGGCAGTTAGGATATTAGTGATGGCTGCTGTAGGACATGTGACAGTGTATGGCAGTTAGGAGATCAGTGATGGCTGCTCTAGGACATGTAACAGTGTATGGCAGTTAGGAGATCAGTGATGGCTGCTGTAGGACATGTGACAGTGTGTGGCAGTTAGGAGATCAGTGATGGCTGCTGTAGGACATGTGACAGTGTATGGCAGATAGGAGATCAGTGATGGCTGCTGTAAGACATGTAACATTGTGTGGCAGTTAGGAAATCAGTGATGGCTGCTGTAGGACATGTGACAGTGTATGGCAGTTAGGAGATCAGTGATGGCTGCTGTAGGACATGTGACAATGTGTGGCAGTTAGGAGATCAGTGATGGCTGCTGTAGGACATGAGGACATGTGACAGTGTGATACAGTTAGGAGATCAGTGATGGCTGCTGTAGGACATGTGACAGTGTATGGCAGTTAGGAGATCAGTGATGGCTGCTGTAGGACATGTGACAGTGTATGGCAGTTAGGAGATCAGTGATGTCTGCTGTAGGACATGTGACAGTGTATGGCAGTTAGGAGATCAGTGATGGCTGCTGTAGGACATGTGACAGTGTATGGCAGTTAGGAGATCAGTGATGGCTGCTGTAGGACATGTGACAGTGTATGGCAGTTAGGAGATCAGTGATGGCTGCTGTAGGACATGTGACAGTGTATGGCAGTTAGGAGATCAGTGATGGCTGCTGTAGGACATGTGACAGTGTGTGGCAGTTAGGAGATCAGTGATGGCTGCTGTAGGACATGTGACAGTGTGTGGCAGTTAGGAGATCAGTGATGGCTGCTGTAGGACATGTGACAGTGTGTGGCAGTTAGGAGATCAGTAATGTCTGCATTAGGACATGTGACAGTGTATGGCAGTTAGGAGATCAGTGATGGCTGCAGTAGGACATGTGACAGTGTATGGCAGTTAGGAGATCAGTGATGGCTGCTGTAGGACATGTGACAGTGTATGGCAGTTAGGAGATCAGTGTTGGCTGCTGTAGGACATGTGACAGTGTATGGCAGTTAGGAGATCAGTGATGGCTGCTGTAGGACATGTGACAGTGTATGGCAGTTAGGAGATTAGTGATGGCTGCTGCAGGACATGTGACAGTGTATGGCAGTTAGGAGTTCAGTGATGTCTGCTGTAGGACATGTGACAGTGTATGGCAGTTAGGAGATCAGTGATGGCTGCTGTAGGACATGTGACAGTGTGTGGCAGTTAGGAGATCAGTGATGGCTGCTGTAGGACATGTGACAGTGTATGGCAGTTAGGATATCAGTGATGGCTGCTGTAAGACATGTGACATTGTGTGGCAGTTAGGAGATCAGTGATGGCTGCTGTAAGACATGTGACAGTGTATGGCAGTTAGGAGATCAGTGATGGCTGCTGTAGGACATGTGACAATGTGTGGCAGTTAGGAGATCAGTGATGGCTGCTGTAGGACATGAGGACATGTGACAGTGTGATGCAGTTAGGAGATCAGTGATGGCTGCTGTAGGACATGTGACAGTGTATGGCAGTTAGGAGATCAGTGATGGCTGCTGTAGGACATGTGACAGTGTATGGCAGTTAGGAGATCAGTGATGGCTGCTCTAGGACATGTAACAGTGTGTGGCAGTTAGGATATCAGTGATGGCTGCTGTAGGACATGTAACAGTGTGTGGCAGTTAGGAGATCAGTGATGTCTGCTGTAGGACATGTGACAGTGTATGGCAGTTAGGAGATCAGTGATGGCTGTTGTAGGACATGTGACAGTGTGTGGCAGTTAGGAGATCAGTGATGGCTGCAGTAGGACATGTGACAGTGTGTGGCAGTTAGGAGATCAGTGATGGCTGCTGTAGGACATGTGACAGTGTGTGGCAGTTAGGAGATCAGTGATGGCTGCTGTAGGACATGTGACAGTGTATGGCAGTTAGGAGATCAGTGATGGCTGCTGTAGGACATGTGACAGTGTATGGCAGTTAGGAGATCAGTGATGGCTGCTGTAGGACATGTGACAGTGTATGGCAGTTAGGAGATCAGTGATGGCTGCTGCAGGACATGTGACAGTGTATGGTAGTTAGGGAGATCAGTGATGGCTGCTGTAGGACATGTGACAGTGTGTGGCAGTTAGGAGATCAGTGATGGCTGCTGTAGAACATGTGACAGTGTATGGCAGTTAGGAGATCAGTGATGGCTGCTGTAGGACATGTGACAGTGTATGGCAGTTAGGAGATCAGTGATGGCTGCTCTAGGACATGTGACAGTTGTGTGGCAGTTAGGAGATCAGTGATGGCTGCTGTAGGACATGTGACAGTGTGTGGCAGTTAGGAGATCAGTGAT